>VDFB02254079.1:0-79719 GCA_007258455.2 Sequoia sempervirens | reverse complement strand
GAGCAATCAAACAACTAGCACTGAGTGCCCATTTCAAACTTCCAAATATCATCCTAACCAGGAAAGCCAACCATTTCTACTTACAGTATTCTAACTGCTATTTTGATGTAACATTGTTATACAAAAGAAGGCTGTCTGCATTTTGGAGCAACGCAGCATAATTGGCATATCCATCTAGTAGAATGCCACCACCGTCTGCTTCAAAGCTCCTAAATAGTCCTAGCATGTTGCTCTCGAGGAGCCAACTAGATTCATTTAAGAATCGCTGCCACCACATGAAATCTCTGTTATATTTCATACGAATCAAGGGAAGAGGTGAAGAGCCTCGTTCAATACAGAGTACTGGCCAAAACAGGTGTTATGATTTGGGAAGAAGGATCGTACCTATTAGTTGTTGTTCTTTCCAACATCCAGCCTCCCACACGTGATTCTAATATTCTTATTTGTATGTATAACTTTGATTTGCAAAAGCATAAGTAGTTTTAGTTTATAATGTAATAAGTCATTGTGTTTGATTTTTGTAGATTCTCTTATAGTTAGTTTTTTATACAATTATCAATGAGAAGTTGTAAAAATACTATATGTAGTGTTGGTTGTGAGTATGTTTAGAACAAATGTTAATTGATTAAAAGTGTTTTTGTTTGATTTACATATTTTTTATGTCTAGAATAGTGTTTATTAATTGGATTTAAATTTTTCATTTATTTCAAACTTAATATAAATTGGATTGTGATCACTCCAATATGCTTGTGATTTGTAAATACAATATGTTTGTGTTTATGTTACACCAAATATAGTCAATTAGTGGTTTAGAGACGTGGTTTAATTAATATAACAAAAAATGCATATTGGAATTGTGCATGTAATTTAATAGCAATTTTTTTTGGTCATTATCCACAGACATGTCAATGTTGAAGTCACTTACAATATATAAGGTCGATGGTAGATTTACATACAATATATAAGGTCGATGGTAGATTTACATAGGAGAATGCTTTGTTTGTGATTGTTATATTTTTTGTTAGTGGTGCATTGGGCCTTGCATATAGATTACATATGTTCATCTAATCACTTGTCAAAGTTATTGTTATTGTTATAGCTTCTACATTTGTTGTTTTATGTTGCACTATTTTTTAAATTAATAGATTATTTTTAGGAAAAGTTGTTACACCACTATGTGATTTGTTGAGAAATGATTAAAATTGTGGAATTGATTATTATGTTTCGATAGTTGCATATGTGTTTCTTGTAGACAGATAATATCATATGACATTATATCGTGGTCATTAAGTATGTCTTCAATATGTAGAGTTATGTTACAAGTATTGAATGTGGTTAATAGTAAATGTTTGTTGCTAATGCTTTGTAGTTCTTCATTTTCAAACTCCCAATTTGTTATTGATTGTAGGTGTGACATTTCGGTAATCACTTTTTTTCACTTTGAAATGGTTTTGTGTAAGAGGTTCTAACAAAAACAATGTGTCAATTGTTATTGTACATGAAAGTGTTGTATATGCCAATCCATGTTTGTTTATGCCTGATGGATCAAATGATAATGCTTGCATTGTAAGGCCTTGTGTTATGTGAATAGTACAAGCACATGCTAGTTGTATTGGAAATTGTTTTCCAATAGTCAATTTATTTTAGTTGTATAGGTTTTTTGTAGGCTTTGCAATGTGAAGTATGGGTGTCCAACTTTTTTCAATGCAATTGCACTATAACATTGTGCCAATCTTTTAGTTTGTTGATGTCCAACTTGTGAATCATTGAATTTGATCCAAACGATGTTGAAATTAGTGTATTTTGTGTATGCTTCGAATGTTCCATCTAATCCATTGACTAGCCCATCTTCTTTGTCGTAATTGCTAGCATACATTTCAACTAGCATATTAGGTTTTGAGAGTATTTGATATGGTAGATTAATTGAATGGTCATACAATGGAATTGCATTAAAATTGTCTTCATGTTTGTCAATTACATTCAATATAATTATCTCTCCATGTGTGACTGATTGTGTGTGTTGACATCTTTTCTTCCATAGAATAGGAAAGGGAATTGGTTCTATTGGCGATGAGCATAAACATTCTTTATTTAAATACTCTAAGTCTTCAATTGTTTGAGATCCAATTCAGATTCTATTGAGTATTGCAACAAAATTTTCATCTTTTTGTCGCATGGTTGATTGCAATGCATAGCATTTTATATTTTGTTTCCAAAAGTTATATGGCATTAGTTCATTTAATGTCAGAGAATTCTCAAATACTAGAGAATCTTGTACAGGTTGTACTTGGTAAAGATCACCACAAAAAATCATATCAACATTTCCAAAATAGCTAGTAGGGGTTTGCATTGTGTCTCGTAATCGTTTATCAATGTAACATAGAAATCTTGCACCCACTAGAGAAATTTCATCTATTAATACAACACAGAGTTGTTGATAATGCTTTGACATTGCATCTAATATTTTAGAACTCAATGGGATGAATTTTGACTTGTTAAATGGCATGTGTAATGCTAAATGTATTGTAATTCCACCTATGTTGTATGTTGCTTTTCATGTATACACAAGTATTAGACCTTTTGGTTTGTCTGGATCATTATCAATAGATGTGTTGTATATGCAAATAAGGGTTTGATATATGGCTTTTGCAGTAAATGTCTTGCATGTTCTAGTTCCTCTTGTTTAGAACACGTGTAATGGTGCTTTGTTGTTTTTGTTTTTTTCAATGTGATGTCTTTTACAATTATTTGTTGTTATTTGTTTAACATTCGTCTCAATCTATAGTATTTAGTATTGTTTGTAATTTTAGGATGTTTTGCAATTTCAAATTTGTTTTGAAATATTTTGTTTGGTTAGTTGACTTTTACTGTTTCAATATCTAATTGTATGTTATATTGTTCTTTGTTTGATGTATGATTTTCAATAAGGATTTTATTTTTTATGTGATCATTATTTGTATTGATTTCATCAATAGCTTTGTCAATGTCACCCCACATAGGGTTGACTTTGTAGTTGTATTTTATGTGATTTGATCTAATAATATTTTCATGATATAAATAAGCACTGTGCCATGTTTTGAAACCATATATAAGTGTTTTTTCACTTTGTGTAAATGGTACACATAGTAGTAACTATTCTCTACAACGGTTTTCTAAGTCAATATGTTTGTTGAAGTTTACAAAACGTATAATATTTGCTTCAACTTTGCTTTGTAATTTTTGACCATCTTTTCTATATTTTAAAACTAAATCTGCAAGACAAATGTATGAAATTGTTGCAGATCTTGCAAGATAGTGATATATCAACGATTTTGATGTTACATTTTTTGAATCATCTGGTTCTTTGCTCAAGTGTTTCATTGATTTTAAGACAATTTTTCTCTCATCTTCATTTCTTGTACCAATGAATACACATTTTCTTGAGTTATAGTTTAATGGAAGTGATAAAGCAATGTGAGCCACTTGTTGTGAAGACATTTGTTGTAAATTGAGTAATGTGTTTCCAAGTTTACCAATCATATTTATAGCATTGATACTATTTTTCTCGTGATCTTTATGAATTATTTTGAATGCATTTGTCATTGACTTGTCTACTTTTTCATATACAAGCTACAATACATTGTTGCAGCATATGCATTCAATACCAATTGTGCATTTTTATTTGCTTTCCATATTTCTAGCATTGTTCTAGCAAAACTATTATTCCATATGTCTAATGGTTTCCTCTTCAAAAATATTGTAGGCCTATGGATTGTAGATTTGATGGCAATTATGTATTCATCTTCATTAATATTAATTTTGTTTATGAACATTTGAAACGATAATGGATTGTCATAGTTTGCTTGTTGTAAAGTCGATAGTATTTTTGTTACTATTGAAATTATATTTTCCTCATTATGTTTAGATGGTTCCAAAATTGTGGTTTTATTCATTGGCAGAAGTGGAAAATTATATTTGCAAGTTTGCTTTTTAGACTTTCTACGTTGTTTTGTGTGGTGGTGTTTGTGTATCATATGTTGAACACACTGAATACTGAGAGGGGGGTGAATCAAGATTCTACTAAACTAATTGATTACTAACCATCCAATTATTACAATGTGTCTTGCTACAGTAGTAAGAAAGAACATGGAAATGAACATAACATTACACAACACATAGACACCAGGATTTTTACGTGGAAAACCAAAGTGGGAAAAACAACAGTGAGGATTAACTCACAATATATTATAACCAATAACAAGATATTACATGGCTCACTATCAAGACACGCTATCCTTGAAAGGCTCACAACCGAAGTACATAGATATGGATTACCGCCATAATACAAAAATATATGGCTCACTACCAAAGATGTGAACTAAAAAGAATGCACCTTCTAAGTGTCAAGTATAGTTCCAATTAAGCTATGAAAGATGGAAAGCTATGTACCAGAATGCAGATGTACGGTAACTACCATATCACATCATCACTTCTTTTCATCTCTCTCTACCTATCTCGCAAAAACGCACACACACACATCTATGTATATCCCGAGTATATATATATATATATATATATATATATATATATATATATATATATATATATATATATATATATATATATACGCTCAACACAAAGATATTCCATATACACATGGTTCATACATCAATTAGGTTGGCCTAATTGGATGTAAGAATACATAGTTCAAAATATCTTGTCGGCCACAAAACAAAATTTATTTGGCACTCAAAGCTAAAAGTGCAAGACATAATTTAGGTCAACCTAGACCTAAAAGACAACCCTTCATGAAACATGCACCTTAAGTCAGGCAAAAGAGAAACACAACAAAACTATAAGTTGAACTTCTGACATTTAAATCTTTCAACCCATTTGACTAGAATTGTTGATTCCCCGAACACAACTGCATCTAAGACACTTGAAAAACATATCAAAATTGTATGAGCCATAATACACTTTAGAAAGATTCCAGATCAGATTACTGGATTGAAATAGCACAAACATAGTTTACCAAATGAGTAGATATTTAGATATAAAACAATGTTGGCATCAATGACAACAAAGACAATAGACTGAAGGTCTCCTTCTTCATTCTTCCAACATCATAGCTATACCAGGGTGTAGATGTTCGGTGTTACAAGTAATGTAGTTGTCTACAAATTGTTCAATAGTCGTGTTGTTGTCTCTTACATAAATTGGCGCTTCTCTAATCCATAAGAGGAAATGATCATGTTCATTTCCACAATTTGAAATTTAGTTATAGAAAAATAATTTGAAATGGTTCCAAAAAAGGAATTGTCTGTTAATATTGATTTTTTCATTGCATTAATTCTATGCCAATAATAACGTGCACATGTGATAGGATGTCTTCTTATCAAATCAAGTTTTTCATTTTTAATTTCTAGTGTTGGATTGTTCTTGATTTGATGTTTTTTGACATGCATGATGTAACTCTTCAAGTGTTTTTGTTAATAGTTCTCAATCAAAAAATTTGTAGCATTATGAATCACATTCCAGTTGCAATCTCTTCAAGTATACCATTACCAGGATAAACTAAAATGAAGGTTTAATACTTTATCAATTGCAAACCCTAATAACGGAGCTTATATATCCCAACTATCACAAACCCTAACATCTTAGAGTTTTTCATTCAATTTTTTCAAATTCTAATGATTTATTAAATCTTAGAATTTCCAAACCAATTTTATTTAAGATTAATTGAGTTGATTTGCAAATGTTATGAATAATTATATTGAATATTTAGTTATTGAATATTTGGTAAATCTTCTTTGAAGTTTCATTTTTACGATGAAGTGTAAAAGTCATCATAAAGATGAAAATGAAGATTTGGAATTTACTCCTAAATATATGCAATTTAAAATAGAAGTAAATATTCTTTGAAGTTTCATTTTTAGGATGAAGTGTAAAAGTTATCATAAGGATGAAAACAAAGATTTGGAACTTACTCCAAAATATATGCAGGCATCACTATCGAAAACTCACATCTAAATTATCCACTAAGTGCAACAGTGGAACTATTTATGATTCCTTCCAGTACCAATATATTTAGTGAATAAATCATAAATAGTTCCAACATTGCACTTTTAATTTTTCAACTCTAAATTTCTAAAAATATGATGTCAAAGTTATATTTTTTTTTATTTTTCTCTTGAAATATTCTTTCACTTTAATTATTCTATTCCAAGCTTCTTCACCTTTACAATGTTGAAAGAATATAAAATTTAATTTAGTTAAGATATATTTTATTTTCTAGCAATGGTGCTACCGAGAATAACATATGAATCAGATGAACAAAGAAGACAATATCAAAGAGAGTATCAAAGAGAATATCGAAGATGACAAGAGACCATGACAGATGTTGAAAGGGAAGAACAAAGAAGAAGACGTAATGAAGTTGACAGATAGAGAAGATATGCTAGACAAAGGGTAGAAGTAACAGTAGAAGAATTGGAAATTCAAAATAGAGATGATGCAAATGTGAATAGAAATGGTCGTCAACGAACATCTAAACAATTTTCTAATTTGAAAGAGAAGTAATGCAACAAGTTGATCCCCAATCAAGTGAAAGGTACAATCACCCATTTAATGAAAATATTGAGTTCAACGTACAAAATGAAAATTCGAGATTAGTAGAACATGTGTCAGAAAACACCTCAACATGGGCCTCAGATTGGCATGCATTTAGCTCCATAAGACAATATAGAAAACATACCAAACCCAAATAGAATATTTCAAACTAATTTCAATAGATTTCAAATGCAATTTCAACATCAATTAGATAGCTTAAGAACACCAAACATGTGTTATGTTTGTTGAGAATGTTATATAGGAATGAAAGTATATCGTACCTCTGAAGGTCTTATATGCAACAAATGTCGACAAGAGAAAGGAAATAATAGATTTTCAATTACAAATAATATGGATCCTGGGCCACAACCAAAGGAGCTTGCAAAATTGACTCAAGTAGAAGAAATGTTGATTGCAAGCATTAGCCCAGTATTACAAGTTACCCATGCAATAGGTGGTAAATATATATACAAAGGACACACGATAAGTTTTCCACAAAACGTGGAATACATTTCAAAAGTTTTTCCACATTCAATAAAAGAGTTGCCAATCATCATTGTTCAAAGAAGGGATCAACGTGGCATAAATTATAACTTCACAGTCAATAGGGACTGTGTATACAAGGCATTAAAATACAAAGTAGACCATGATAAGTTTTATTTAGATGTTATAATCAATGAAAATGCTCTAAATGGTCTAGCAATAAATTATGATGAAAATATTTTCAACAAAATAAAAACAGTGCATATGGAATCTGATTCTGATTCAAATGAAATTATATTTGTGGGTCCAATCATGGAGATGGATGAAGGTAATATAATTGAGCATACTACATCAATGGCTTCTAGGCCACCTAATTCTCAAAGAGAAATGGAATTGATTCAAGCATGGGTTAATAACCCTTATGCAAATTCAACAATGTTGATTTATTGGCCTAAAATTGGTGCATCTCCTATCTATGAATATGTCACTTTAGGATTACTTCATACGACATTCCCAACATTTTTCCTTGATGGTAGATGTGTTTGGTTAGAACCACAAATGAGGCGAGTGCATCTACATGAATTTGTTAAGCATTTTTTGCGGTATATGGATCATCGTTTTGGTCAACATCCAAGATTTAGATATTTCATGATGAACATGATAATGATACATTGTGCACAAAATTCATTAGCTGTATTTGTAAAAAAAAGAAGTTTTCATGACATGTCGATCACCATCAATGAGTTGTGTGAACATATGGAAAACATGCCACAGTCTCGTCTAGCTGACAAGTTGATGCAATTTAGAACAACATTGAGGGGCACAAGGTCATATTGGAAAACATATTGTGTAGAATTGACTCACATGCTTCATCAAATAGGATCTCCTACAATATTCTTCACCTTGAGTGCAACATATATGCATTGATGCTAGGAACACCACCAACTACTCCACGAGAGGCTCAAATTTGGAAAAAACAAAATGTTATTGAATATCCTCATATAGGTGCACACTACATGCTCTCAAGAAATTCAATGTTCATAACAAAATATTGGAAAAATGAATGAATGTTAAATGTTTTTGGTCTAGATATGAGTGACAACATAGGGGCTCACCGCATGTGCATGGATTCATATGGTTACATGGAGCACCAAATATGGACAACTTGGATTGGTCAAATGAAGAGCAACGAAAAAGTGTAGAAGGATATTTCCATTCTATTGTTCAAGCATGGAATCCTAGACAAGATCCACGTCAATGAAACATACAAGCATGTTGAAAAATGTAAAACATATACACACAATATATGATTTAAATTATTTGTAGTTTATAATATAACTACTATATTTATTTGTATTTCTATTTGTAGGCATTCCAAAAAAATTCTCAACATCAATGTCTTAAAAATACAAGACAACTTGCGAAGACAATTGTTGATCGTGATTATTAAGAGATACTAAAGTGTGTAGAGCAACACACAGTGTGTAAGGAGGGTGCATACCTATGAAAAAAAAGAGGAACAATGGTTTGCAGGTAACTATTTTAATAAGTAAAAATATTTTATATCAAAATGATATGTCATATGATTCAAAAGTACTAAAATACATTACTTATTCATATTGATTATAGGTATAATGCTCCTTGGCCATTGAATTTGGAAGGATCCAAATTATATGAAGACATAAAAATAGGTGAAAGAAAATTTGAGCCAGTTAGGAATGATGATAGAGTAAACTCACACAATCATTACATGTTGCAATTGTGGAGAGCCAATATAGATTTACAACTTGTTCTTTCCAAGCATGTTGTAATTAAACATATTGCAAAGTATGCAACAAAAGAAAAAAAAGCTCAAAAACATACCAATAGATGTTGATGCGTCTTGCAAACATAGAAAATGCTGATGATTTGGCTACAAGAGCATATAGAAGGCTTTTAACAAAGCCTGTTATAGAAAGAGACATTGGAGCTCAAGAAACGTGTCATGTGCTACTTGGACTTCCATTAGTAGAGAACAGTAGAAGGTTTGCCAATCTAAATGTGTCACGTGAGGTGTTCAAACTTGTAAGTGTAAATGATGAAGAGAACAACGAAGAACAAACAAAATCTTTCATTGAAGGATATAAAATAAGGCATTTTTCTATGGAAGGTGTAACATTGATTGATGCAGCTAGATCATGGATATATAACTCTAAAAGAAGAAGAGATAACAAATGGGAGCCAAGATAAAAAGCAGTTATTGTCAGAGTATTTCCTAGGTTTTTATCCATTCCTCCACGCGAGTCAGATAAATGGATTGAATTTTGTTTCTCAGAATTATTATTGTACGAACCTTTTCGTGACATGGAAAGAGAAATTGGTCATGATAATGATACCATAAAAGAAAAATGGGAGTCATTCCATTATAACCCTTGGCACGTGGAATGAATAACAATTGTAGAAAATGATGAAAACAATAGTGATTCTGAAACTGAAGACAATGAAGCTATTCAAATAAATATTATAGAGCATGAATGGGAAATAATATCTAAACTACATCATGGTAAAAATATTCAAGTTTCTGAAATAGATATGTTGGGAAGAAGAGATGTTGTTAGACAAACATATTGGTGTAGTGAATATCAAGGTGAAATGTATACAAATCAAGCAATGAATTTCATAAGAAGCATGGGAGAACATGGGTGTCTCATGCATGATAAGATACCACAGTGTATAGACTACACAACCCTTAGTGAAAAACAAAAAAAGGCACTCAACATAATCATGACACACTACCATAATAATCAAAATGCACCAGCCTTGTTGATGATAATTCAAGGAACAACAAAAATAGGAAAGTCATGTCTAATTGGTGCTATTAGTCAAGCTCTTGAAAATGAAGCAAATCTAGGCCGTTCTCCTCTTCCATTACTTGCACCAACTGGAGTTGCAACATTCAACATAGGAGCATCCACAGTTCATTCAAAACTATGAATCCCAATAAGAGATTTTGCTCAATTGGAAGGAATGAGATTAACAAGTTTTCAAGAAGAAATAGCACACGTCGAGTATATTTTGATTGATGAAATGAGCTTCATTGGTCAAAAATTGCTAGAGAACATAGATTCTTGACTCCAACAAGAATTCCCACAAAATGCAGATATTAACTTTGTAGGTATATTATCTTTATGATTAACAAAAATAATTATTTTTTATTGTAATACATAAAATTCATATATATGAAAATTTTATAACTACGAAGTTATAAAGTATTGAAAATAATTGTTATCAATTTTCTTTTAGAATATCTATCATTTTTGTTGGAGATTTGGGTCAATTGCCTCATGTTAATAATAGACTAGCATATGATAGCAACAAACGAGCTAAGTTACTATGAGAATAATTCAAAAATGTGGTTACTTTGGATAAAATATTTAGACAAGATGGACAAAACATCAACCAACAAAGGTTTCGTCAACTTTTAACAAATCTGAGAGATGCAAACCCCACAATTGATGATTGGAAATTACTTATGACAAGAACTACTATTACCATAGATGTAGCAAGTAACGAGGAGTTTGACAATGGTGTTCATTTGCTCTCCACAAATGATAATGTACATAACCATAACAAGAAAATGCTATACTCATTGAAGCATCCTATTGCACGTAGTGTTGCAACAAAATCAGGAAGTATTAATGCAATAGAAGATGCTCAAACGATGAGCTTGATCTTGAATTATTGACCTGTAAGGATGCTAGGGTAATGTTGACTTCAAATCTTTGGATACAAGTAGGTCTTATAAATGAAGCTCTAGGATATATTGGAAAGATTGTATACAAACTTGGAAGTGGTCCACCAGAACCACCAACATATGTAATGGTTGAGTTTGACAACTATTCAAGAATACCATTTGATGATCGTAATCCAAACATAATTCCAATTACAACAATACAAAGGGGGAGGACAATCCAAATACCATTAAGATTAGCTTGGGCATTGACAATTCATAAATCACAGGGTTTGGCTCTTTCAAAAACCACTGTTGATATAGGGCCAAGAGAAAGAATAGGATTGACATTTGTTGCCATATCCCGTGTAAAGTCTCTAGATGGGCTAAGAATTATGCCACCATTGACATATGACCGTTATGAGAAAATGAAAAATGGTAGACAACTTGCCAAGAGAAAGGCTGAAGAGAATAGACTGAAAATGTTAGAAGATAATTGATGAAACACATTTTCTTCAATTTTGTTCCAATAAATATCAAATTTTCAAATACAATATATTTGTATGATTTTTATGGTTATGCTACTTTCGATTCTTTTATGTTTTATGTATTTAAAATTGGACATAATTATGTTAATTTGAAATGTTTCAAATGTTTTGTAGTAAATTTGAAAATAAATTGGTATCCATGTGGATTTTTCATATTTTACATCATAATTAAAAAAATTAGTATGTTTCATATACTTAACTCACATATTCAATAGTTTTTATACTTGAAATATAAATTAATCTCGCTATCTTTCCTTCTAGGTCATGGAAAATCATGTACAACAAAATGAAATAAATGATGTTCCAGATACTACGTCAGAAAAATATATAACAAATCCATTGAATGTTTCAATAAAATCAAATGGATTTATTGAAACTGAAATTGAAAAATTTGGAAGATCCATTTCAGAGAACTGTGATAAAATTGTTGCACAACTTGAAGTGACAACAAACCAAGCACATGCAATTGAAGAAGAAGAAGTGATCACAATTGAAGTAGTTGTTAAAAAATTCCATGCCATGTATAAGAAACTAGCTGCATTTTGTAGCTTCTTGACTGAATTATTCTACAATGAACAATACAACGAAGGCGATGCCAATCGTATTGTTGAAGAATTTCAAGTTTACTTGGATAATGTATAAAATTCCTACAATTGTTCTTATTTTTTGTTCAATGCTTTCATATGTCAAAAACTATTAAATTTTTGAAACATGGATTTATTAATACATTGGTGAAAATAGTTCATGTAAAAACAAAACTCTATGTTGTCTTTATGGTAATTGTTAACTAAATGCTTATGTATATGTGTAGTTATATTGTGTAGCATATATGTGGTTTAAAAAAATGTGTGTCATATATCTTCTCAAAATATGATTTTAATAATTTTCAATCACATAATCTATGTTGTCTTTATGGTTATTGTTAACTAAATGCTTACGTATAGGTGTAGTTATATTTTGTAGCATATATGTGGTTTTAAAAAAGTGTGCCATACATCTTTTCAAAATATATGATTTTAATAATTTTCAGTCAAATAATCTACGTTGTCTTTATGGTTATTGTTAACTAAATGCTTATCTATATGTGTAGTTATATTTTGTAGCATATATGTGGTTTTAAAAAATGACGAAAATATATGCCTCGAGAAGGATAACTCTCGGCGTATTTTATATATATTAATATTTAATATATGTATGCTAGTGATAGGATCAAAGACATGCTAAGTAATCATTGATATGCCTAAACACATGCAACTTTTAATGGCATGCTAATGTTATGCTTTGACGTGGATGATGAATTAGAGATTTTTTCTTTTATATAACACCCTATGTACAAATTTGAATAATTCATAATCAACTCGATAGTTAAAGATTAATTGGAAAGGAGTCATACCCATAATTAATTTTGAATTTGAAAGTCTAGGACAAATTTGAACCAAGTTCATTGTTACACGAGTGAAATAAACCTGAGTAATGAATGGATAATTTTTAGATTAGTTATGAACCTATGGGATGTGTGAGATCAAGATTAATCAAAGTTCAAATGATTCATCAACTTTTACATAGAAATTTCACTTATACACTTGAAACAAATAAGTCAAAACAAATGTAAAATGAAAGGTAAAAATAATACACTCTTTTATCTTTACACAATCATTTATGTTAAGTAGGAGAATATTTTTTAACATTCACTATTTTTTTTTAAATATAAATTTGATGTATATATATTTTTATTTAAATATTAATTTTCCCAATCATTAAATTCTCTACCCTACTTAGACATTTTATGATGACTTAATACTACACCATTAAACTTAATTAATTTTTTTTTTCTTCTTTTTCCTTCTCCTAAATTTAAGTCTCACGCGCCATTCCCCCTCTAGCGGGCGGCCGCCTCCGCTAATATGTGGCATGGACAAAATTATCTTTAGGGAATGACATTTCTTTCAAATTTCAAATCCGAAAAAGCTTTAATTGGCGGAATCGATGGTCCACGGATCGAAGAGAAATGCATCCGAACCGTGCGTAAGAATTAATCTGACGGTGGTCAAAATATCCCCAAACCTGAAGCCCAATCCACGGGCTTTATATAGCTACCCAGAAATTAAACTCAACACAAGTTGCGTTGGTTAAATTTGAAGGTACTGTGTTTTCAATCAAAGCTGAGCAGCGCTATTTAGTATTTACAGATTCGAAACAATGGAGTCAGGTGCTAAGGCTGGGAAAGGAGGACGCAAGGGAGGCGCTAAAAAGAAAAGCGTCTCCAAGTCGCTCAAGGCTGGTCTTCAGTTTCCTGTGGGTAGAGTAGCCAGATATCTTAAGAAGGGCCGGTATGCCAAGAGAGTTGGTTCAGGCGCCCCCATTTACATTGCTGCTGTGATGGAGTATTTGGCTGCAGAAGTGCTGGAGCTCGCTGGCAATGCTGCCAGGGACAACAAGAAGAACAGAATCATTCCCAGGCATCTTCTGCTTGCGATCAGGAATGACGAGGAATTGGGGAAATTGCTGGGCGGAGTGACCATTGCACATGGCGGTGTTCTTCCCAACATTCACCAGGTTCTCCTCCCGAAGAAGTCCGCCGCTGCTTCGGACAAGGAGCCTAAGTCTACCAAAAAGAAATAAGCTTTTATTTCAGCTCCGCGGCTTTACGCGCTTCCATAATCGGTGTTTTGAAACACCACAGTTGTAAATAACTTGCTATCCCTTCTTGATTCTATACTACCGTATGCTTTCTCTTTACCTCCTGTTGCGTGTATTACTGATTGTTGGTGTTTAGTTTGATTGAATTACAACTGCGTAACCATAGATGGATGCCTGATGTTGTAAGCATAGAAGATTTTCTTACGACAAATTTCTTGCAGCTTGAAAATCTATGAACTGATAAACATGTGCTTTTTGCTTGTAAGTTTTTAGGTTGCTTGAATAAATTGTTTCCAGATTCTTTCATTGCATACTTCAACTTTTTTCGGTGGAGAAAGCGCTGTAACAAGCATCATTATCTGTCTATGTTAACTGTAATACGTTTTTTTTTTTTTTAAAAGCAAATTATCTAAAGTTGAAGGTTGTCATCTGGATTTGTACAGTGTCTGTAATAAAATCCATGAAGAATGTCTTCTACAGTTTTTGTATGTCTAATTTTTGCTGTTGTTCCAAATGAAAGTTCAAAATTTGTATTCTCTCTGTTTGTATTTTGTTCATTTATTAGGGTTTTGTTCCGCGTGGCAGTGTTTTCTGTTTGGGTTTATTTTATTTTATTTTATTTTATTTTCTTGTGGTTGTTTATTTATATTTTTATTGGTTTCTTTGTTTGGTTTTTGTTTATATTTATTGGTTGTTTCTTTTAATTGTTGGGTTTTCTTTATATATTTGTTATTTTGTTGGTAAATTTGGGAATGCAATAAAAATTATTTATAATATAGTAATTAAAGATGGTATTTTTTGGCATGTTTCATTTAATTAATTTGGTTTACAATTTTTTATATGTAGATAGGTTTGTTATATTTATATTTTTAATATTTATAAATCTGTAGACAATAAAATCATATGTTTATAAATCTGTAGAGAATAAAATTATGTGTAAAATTATGTGTAGATTCTTTTGTGGTATTTAAAGGAATTGGTATATTTGTACAATGATAAATGCCTGGATGGATGGATGTGGAATGTGGAATATTTGGTGAAGAAGTACTAGAAAGGTTTTGGGAAAGATATTTTTGGTGTTTAATATATATTTATTTAGATATGAATGCTAGTCAAATGGTAGTTGTAATTGGAGAGATGGAAAGATATTTTTGGTGTTTAATATATATTTATTCAGATATGAATGCTAGTCAAATGGTAGTTGTAGCTGGAGAGATGGGTTAGTAAGTAGGTTTTGGTTTAATTGTTGTTATGGTAGTTGAGTATGTTTGTTAATATTAGAATAAATTTATATTACATCATGTAAATATTTGTTTTACATATTAATTACTACCATGTGACATGTAAGATTAGTAATTATACATTTTAGAGTTTGTAATTTTTAAATAAATTCATATATTCATATATTATTATATATATTTTGTTTTAATTAATACAATATATTTATCTATCAAATGTGCATATAAACATTATATTCATATTAAAAAAAGTTTTTTTACATAAACATTTAAGAGAATTTTTTTAAATATTTGTTGTATTTCATATTAAAAAAATAAATAAATATTAGATTCAATGTGCACATAAAATACAAAGTATTGATATTTTAATTTTTGGATTGTTTGGTGTTTTTCTTTTTGCTTGAGATTTTAAATAATTTTCAACATTTTTTTTGAGTTGAGGAGGTTTGTCTTTAGAGGGGTTCTCACTTCTACTAATCTAAATCTATATGTTTTGGTTATTAATTGTTATGCCCTTTGGGGTTTTCAAGGTTAAGCTTTGGAATAATTTGCAAATTTATAGAAATGTTTCTTCTTTCTCAAGGTTATCCTTAGATTATTTGAGGTGACTTTAATATTGTGTTATCTTTTGATGAAAAAAAGGGTGGTCTTCCTATTCTTTTTAGGCTATTCTTTTTCATGTCCAAAATATTAAGGGTGTGGTCTAATGAGAGGCTTTAGGATTTGTTTTGAAGTAGTAGGGTCCCATGAAGTTAAAAAAAAAAAAAAATTGTTACATGATTAATTTGATTCTTTTTTCAACAATAGTAGCCTTTATTTTTTAGTTTGAAATATAAGGTTGGTGTTTCATGGATGGGACCTTCCAAGAAAAGTTTAGTGGGTGTTGAGGATTTTTGGCAATATTTTAAGGTTTGTGGTTTCATGAAAAGACTATCAAATCATTGATGGTATTGTTATTGTCCAAGTAGTTATGCACATTTTATGCATGTTATTAGGAAGAGTTCAATGCTTATGAAGCTTGATTTTTCTTAGGCTATAACCAAGTTTGTTGGAAATTTTTGGAATATATTTTATGTGCCTTTGGTTTTGATGATAATTGGATTTAATGAATGATGACATGTTGTACTTGCCCTTCCTTTTTTATGCTTATAAATGGTTTTGCTTAAGTCATTTTTCATTATTAAGGAGGTTTGTGTTAAGGCGATCCTCTCTTTTGTATCTTTTTTATCATTTTGGTAAAAGGTTTGGGTAGGTTTTTGAAGCAACTTGGGCGTTCTAGATTTATCTCTATGACATTGTGCAAGGTTTAGATCCATTGTTTCATCTTTAGTTTGTGGACGGTACTTGTTTGATGGGAAATGCAACTCTTGAGGAAGCTATTGCTCTTTGGCAAGTACTTGATATTTATATTAACACATTTGACCAACTATTGAATGATGGAAAATCTAAGGTTTTCCATTTCCATATTGACCCTCATCTTCAAGCTCACATTGGTAGTGTTCTTCATTTCTAGATTGCTTATACACCTTTTATGTATTTGGGCATCTCTATTTCTCCTACTTGTCTAAGGAAGAAGGATTGCAAAGGTTTGTTGGATTTTGTTTGATGCCATTTTAATCATTGGACACCTAGATATCTTTCTTTGGTTGATCATATAGACCTTAAATTTGTAATTTAGGCTATATTTGTTTATAGATTTATGGCTCTTGAAACTCCAAAAGGCATCACATGAATCTTTTGGATTGTAAGATGCGATGATTTCTTTGGGAAGGGAATTTAGATAAGAAAAAAATGACGTTTGGTTAATTGGGATAAAATTTGCAACTTAAAGTTAAAGGTGGGTTAGGTATGATATATTCCCCCCCTAATAATATAGTTCTTGTTAAATTATATTGGAGATGGTGTGTGGAGGACAATGTGTTATGAGGAAGAATTATTCAACTTAAATATTTGTAATCATTCCTTTATCCCTTGAATGTTGATGCTTGGTGAATTTGGGTAGTAGTTTAATTAAAGTTGGCTTCCTTTGGATTGCGGGGAAGGGTGATCATGCTTTTTTTTTTTAGGATGATGCTTGGGATCAACATAGCCCTCTTTGTGTGGATTTTTATGAACTTGAATTGAAATATAAACATGTTGACGTTGGTTGGAATCATGTTTCATATTCAAATTTTCAATATGATGTCATACAAGATGGTGTTAAAACTTGGAAATGGAAACCTTAAGAATTTTTGCTAGGCCAACATTTTTTTCATCCCATTGATCATCTAGCTCATATTTTAACTTCTGAGAGAGTTTAGATAGATATTCAAATTTCCTTGGATGGAGTGTGAAAGGTTTTGGGAATTACATGGTGCACTCTTGTTATAAAACTCCTTTGGCAAAGAATTTGAAAATTCAAAATGCCAAGCTTTGGAATTGGGTTTGGCATCTTAAATGCAAGCCTAAGGTGAATGCTTTTATGTAGCTTGTAATTCTTGATAAATTTATTCATTATGATAATCTTTGAAAACATGAGATTGTTGGCTTGAAAAAATGTATCTAATGTTGTCAAGCTAAAGAGTTAGACATACATCTACTGTTAGATTGTCCATTTACCATTGACCTTCGTTGATTATGGTGTGATTTGATAGGAATGTCGTGGAATAGTTATGAATCTATCCAAAAATTTCTTGTTAACCAATTTTGTCCTTTGCAACAAAAAACCTTTAATTTGTTGCATGATATTGGTTCTGGTATAATTTGTTGGACACCCTGTTGGGAACGTAATCAATGGATTTTCAATGCTACTTCTAGGCATGCTTGTTAGCTTTGGGGTTGAATAATAGATTATATGAAAGAGATTGTTAAGTTTGGATTTAATATTATCAAGCAAGTTCTTGGTGGGAATTCAGAGTGTTGATAATACTTGGCATTTTAGTGGCTTTTCCTTTGTTTGCTTCTTTAAATAGTCCTCATGTTTCTCAAATTGCTAAATGAGTTTGTCCTCCTTTTGGTCTTGTTAAATTTAATATTGATGGGGCTTCAAAAGGTAGTCCTAGAAATGTTGGTATGAGAGGTGTTTGTCATGACCATATTGGCAAGGTCAAGTTTTGGTTTGTTGATAGTTTGCTTCCAATAAATTTGTTGAGGTTATGACCATTCATCAAACACCTTTTGTTGCTAAGCTAAATATATTCTCATATTATTCTAGAATCTGACTTTATATTTTTGATTGATCATCTCAAAGATAACTCTTCCTCTTGTTTCCAACAATGGCAGCTAAATGAATGAGAAAAATATTGACATCCTTATTCATGGTTTCAATGTTCTTTAGTGGAGCCATACTAGAAGGGAAAGAAATCATGTTGTAGATTTTTTGGCTAAATCTTATTCCAATTGCAATGATACCAAGATTGATACTTGAAGTGATAAGGATTGTCCTATATAGGATTCAATTAATGTTTTCAAAGATTTTTTGAATGTTGACTGTTGACGACGATGTCACTCGTAGCAACAGTGTAGATAAAATCTTCACAGGCAAACTGCGAAGAACCTAACTTTACTTGAAAGACTGAACCAGGGCAACCTAAAGTGTTTGTGTAATAGGAAAAGGTTGACTTAGTTTAATCCCAAGGCTTCGGTAGTTAGGTCTTGACCATACTAGGTTCGCTTCAGGGTATGATGTGATGTTGCTGTTAATCTTAAGGGGTCTACGGTTATCTCTAGTTTCACTAAGAATCTTAAGCATTAGATACAATATTTTCAGTTCAATCATAAAATAATCTCATGAAATCAAAAGATTTGTAATAGTATTTCATGAACATCAAACAATTTTGCTATCACACAAGTAGATTTAGCTTTAAGCATTCAACAATTTCATAGAAAATGAAAGATTTTCAATAAATTTCCATTAATTCATTTTATTTTTGGAACATTTTTAGAAATTTAAACATCTAATTTAAAATAAAGCATCAAAATATTGAAAAATAAAATTTCTCTCGATTATTCTCCACGCATGCCCCAAGATTTAATCAAATCAAAGCAAACCACTTTATACTTCATCAGATTATTTCACAACTAGACATAAAATGGTGCGAGCTTTTAAAGAAGGGGGTTTAGTTTGGACACCAAGTAGGTTCTGTATGCACCCTTAAACGACTGATCACACAGTCTTGTTCAGCTGAACTAACAAACCAACTACAAAAATACATGAGATAGGTAGCTATCAAATTGGCTTCGATATTGATTAAGTTTTATGTGCATATAAGTTTTTAGTCCGGAATGATTCAAAAAATAGGAAAAAAGAACAAAACTTAGAGAAGTTTTGACTCTTCCGACATCCACAAATTCTGAACTTAACTTAAAAAGAAGTATCCCTTGGCCTTTTATAGAAGTAAGACGCAAGTAGGATAAGACAAATACATGAAAAGAAATCTAAGAGACAAATCACATCAATGCATGTGGAATGTGGTTACTGGTAAGAGAATTGCAAACGAAATCAACGAAGGTCAACCTCTATCTACATGTTGAAGTCCTTTGGGTTTTTTATCTTTTTATTATTGCCAAGATAATAACTTGAATCAGGATAACATGTAGGAACTTTCCCATATATTCAGAATGATTAATTCATCATCCTGTTCCTACACTTGGGTTCTGCCTCGGGCTTTCTACTCTCGGGAATGAGCTTCCTTGGAGGTTGGCGCTTTCTGTCGCCATATGTGAAATACCGAGATCCCTAGTATTTCGATGTATTCAAGCCCCTCTGCATATAACTTCCTAGAATATGCAACCCAATCTGGATATGGTTCTATCTGTGATTCAAATTTGCCTAACCGTCCATACTCGAACTTTGCATCACAATCTGCTTCTCCTGCAATCACAAATTCCACCTATTCAATCCCTTTTAAAAAAATATTTATAAAAATCCCATGTAAATAAAAACATCATTAATTCGTTTTTGATTAGATAAGCAGGGAAGGGCCTTGATCCCATAGTTACAGTAACAGACCAAAAAGAAGCAGAGAGGTGGGAAACAACACCACCAACTAACAAAAAAAAAACATTAGCACGTAGGCCAATATTTAAAATAGTAACCATTGTCCAACCATTATCAATCAAAAACATTAAGTTTTTACCAGCATACTTCGATCTATGAAGACCATTAATTAAATTGATAGTATCCCAGGTGGTATTCCACCATAACCTATAGAAATTAACAGAACAAACCCATATATGATAAAAAGACAAAAAACACATCAAAAAATAGAAGAGCAGCAACACAAGCCATTAACTGGCTTTCTTTAACAGGTCCCCATACTCTCCCATGAGAGCAATGTATTTGCGCCAGTCAGGGCCCTCTGTCTCGTCCAATGTCTTTAGGGTATCAAGTTTCCCCTTTTCTTAAGTTTCCTGGTAATCTTCGTTTCGCCAAAAGCCGCTCCAAGCATCGCTCTTCTCATCAACCTGTTAGATACTTTCATGAGAGTAACTAACGCCTTCTCCATGTCTTCAAACTGTACCTGCAAAAAAGTTAGTTTGCTTTTTAAAAACTCATTACTAAGATCCTCAGCTTTGTTCTCCATTCTAGAGAACCCAACATCCTGCTCATTCCCGACCTCCATCTTATCCTCAGAATACTCCACTTGTCCTCTTTCTCCTCCTCCGAACCATCCTCCCCCATCTCATAGGCAGTGTCCTCAAAGTCCAGGTCTTTAGAGTCTTCTTCTTCCTAAGCTTCAAAATCTTCATACCCTAGGTCCTCCTCATTCACAGACAATTTTTGTTTTCCCTTTTTCTCTTTCGAGGCAACCTTAGCCAGTCGTGCCAACCTTCTTCCTCCACTACCACCACTCCCTTTTCCTTGTAAAATTTCTTTAGCCTCCTCCATTTGGTTCCCTTCCTCAGTGATATGTATTACATCTCTAGGATTAATATCTCGTCTAGGTTTCTTAGCTTTCGGGGGTTCCAACAACAGAGGGAAGTGTCTCCTTTTTATAGGCGTTGCTCTGATGAGCTCTAATTCAAAGCTTTTCAATTCCTCACTCTTTTGCGACAAAGGAGTAGAGGGATTTGACACATTAACCACAGGGGAGTTGCTTTTTGTAGGGATTAGCACACGCCTAGCAGCAATTGCAGAAGGGTGGCGGGGAATTTGTTCATCAACTGGGAGTTCATCAACATTAGGGTTTTCCTCCTTCGGCTATTCCACATTTTCTTCATCAAACCGGTCTGGGTTGTCATTTCTAGCATTTAAAGGATTGCCATGAGGATTCAGGGCCAGGGCATATTTGTAAAAAGTTAGCATAAGACTCTGGTGGAGGGGAGGGCTAGTGCCTTTTTCAATGTTAAGTTGCAGGGAGGACAATAGGTAAAATGGTAAATTGATGCGCTCCCCATGCCTAATATGGTTTAAGAGAGGGAAGTGGTACGCATGGACCGACATGTACCTACCCTCAAGAGTAAAATAACACATTACAAACAGACTTACTAAAGCAAAAGGAGGAGGGAGTTCAAGTCTGGCATACCCATTCTAGAATCTCTTGAGATTTTCACTTTCATCGAGGAATTTATCAACAAACCTTTGATAGTTCGCTCCACTTTTCTTAGCAAATTTTAGCCCATTATTCTGCAGACTTGTAGCTTTTGCAATGAAACGAGTGGCGACCTCAAACTTCACTACGCCTATTGTGACACTGCCCTTCCTCTAGGAGTTGGTGAATTTAGCCGTTAAATTCTCATTGTATCCTTTGAGAGAATGGAAGAACGAGACCATACCCGCATTCTCAAACATCCTCCATAGGTCCACATTCTATTTGAGGGCTCGGTAGTTTGACGACTTTGTTCTTTTCCTTGGTCTGCCCATTTTACTCTACAAATTATTTTGCTGCATCAGACGTTTCTTCATACTCACCCACACAATTTGCTTTCTTCCTTGAATGTAACCAACACTCAAACGTCAAGCAATACTCAGAGCCGATATAGAATGACAATTTGAGAAGTTTCTTATTAAAAAATCCAACTTCACATTTCTCAGAGCCCAAAACTCATCATTAATCTTGCAAGCATTTAAATCCTTAATAATCTTCATTCCTTTCCCCACTATAGAAATACGGGAATTACTGACAGAAGGCTTTTCGACACACATAGAAATGACAACCTTTATCAAATTCAATAACTTCATGTGATTATTGAACACCATCTTTAAATGGAAATTATTACAATTATCTCCTTCCAAGATCCTCCTATACCACCCCGTACTCCATATACCATCATTACACAAAAATCTAAATGAAACCACTTGGTACTCGTTAGTCCCGCATACAACTAACCTATCAATTTTGCATGTGATATTCATTTTCAAATCTTTCATTAAGGATTACGTCTCTTAAAGACGTCAGCATTTTTCCATTGGTCCAATGTGTCCATCCCCTGTAGCTCAGCACCACACTGGCCGCACAATCGAAAACTTTGTTTCCTTCCTTATACATATGTTGTACCCGACAAATGTTAATTTTTTTAAATTTTTTTTTGCATCTGTCTATTATATTTTTTATTTTCCAAGGAGGAGCAGCTTCTTTGTTTAGGATGTCCACAATTAAAATCCATTAATTCATTATCGTGCTCAAAAAATAATGTTAGATAAAGTAACATTCAGTAGAAATGAAATTATAACAGCCTAAAGATGTTTTGAAGGTTTATACAATTCCATATTATTTTATAGATGTGTAATACTTTGGAAACATTTTTTAATCTTTTGATTCATTTTGACATCCTTGTGTCTTAGGAAAAATGAAATGAATTTTTCCATTTTAATATAATAAGAATTATAATTCCTTGAAAGAAATAATGACCTCTTTGGATAATTGTGGAAAATAATGTAATATGTCAAAGTGGAAATAAAGAAAGAGGTCCAAATTAGACAGTCATATGAAGTCACGGTATATATTCTTCAATTATCAAGATATATCTTCATTTTAGAGATAAGAGTGGATTTTGAATTTTTCATAATTATAAGTGTGACATTGTTTATGCATCTCTTAGAAGATAAAATAAATTTGATAGATGATAAACTCTCTTGTTTATGATGAGACCATAAATCACCATCAATTCATGGTATATGCTCATGAAGTCCCCTAAATGAAATCATAACATGATATGATTCCATGAAACCATAAAAATTGTTTCAATTATTGATAATAGATCTAATGCTTTGTTCATAGCACAAGATTAATGTAGATTACTTTAAAATGATATGACTAAACAATATTGTTATTTGAGATGTGTCCAAGAATCCAATACTTTCATTAGATTACATTATATCATATATTAGTTTGTATATGTGGAAGGGGACTTTAATAACTAAATGGTCATTATAAAGCTTTACTGTCCCTTTGTCATTCTTGTTTATGATAGGTTCAAAACAAAATAAAGACTACCAACCCCCCTCTTGTGTCACATAAAAGTGGAGTACAAAAGAAAAATATTCAAGTTCCTTCTTCAAGTAGAGTTTATCCCCCTCGTGCCACATAAAAATGTTGGATGTATAACAAAAGTTTTTTGTAAAAACACATCATGTATATAATACCTTTTTGTCATCCCATCATTGAATCTCCACATATTGTGCATGTAGAAGAGAGTCTAGTTTCTAAAAAGGTAATTTGTTTCAAAATTCGATGAACGAGTAAAACTCTATACCCAAACTAGCACATGTTGGTTTTTAACAAAAAATAGAGGCACTAACAAGAGAAGTTATAGATGAAAACCTTAACATAATCAAAATGTAAAAAAATTATATCGTTATATAGTTAAGAGAGAGCCTAACCTCATCACAGTAGGTAGAGTGGTAGGGAGTTATAGAGGGAGATTTATGTAGAGAGATGGATAGGGGAGATAAAGAGGAGAGATGGATGGAGAGAGAGATAGGTGAGAGAGAAAGAAACAAAGACAAATCATATATGTTACTTTATCTAACATTATTTTTTGAGCTACTTCAAAAAATTGCATCATTAATTCGTTATCATATAAATCCATCATAAATAACATGCTTTCATTAAAACCATATATTCTTGCATAATTATCTTGTATATCGGGTTACCAGACCATCAAAATTTTTAGATAACCTTAAAATTTTAAAAAATTGCTTTGCATTGTCACCCAGTACTTGGTGCCCGGTATTCAGCTTTACCCATGATTTTCCCGGGCTTCGGTTTTATCGGAGCTTCCATATTCACCAGACCTCGACTCTCAGACCAGAACACTTTGCTTTACCTTTGCATTACCTTTTTCATTTCTAACATTTCTGGTTCTCGGTACCTGGTACCCAGAACACTTGAATTACAAAGTACTCTTTCAAAAAGATTTCTCTTTGCTTTTTACTTCCGATGATCTTTCCAACTAGCCAGCACTTGCCATAAGCGTTAGTTTTCACTTGGGGTCCCCAAGTCTTACAGTCTTGGGGTGTGTTGTGAGACCACACAACAACTTGCAACCAATAAACCAAATTTAAACCAATACTTGAGATTAAATCACTAGTCGTAAATTATAGTTTATGCATATTTTAAAACAATAACTCTTTACCTTTACCTAGATTCTGACATAAAAATAGTAAAATTCCTCTGAAAATATCTGTGTGCTTTGATTAATTCCAGTTTCTGGAACTCAGTGAAAAAAATCAGTTCATTAAAATTGAACTACATAATTTGGTAATCCTCCAAAGCCAACCAGGGATAGAGCCTTGCTGCCAGTCAAGCATCCATAGCCTCGACAAGGTTCTCTCTGTAATTCCCCCAAACACAGCTCTACTGACAGCCAGGCATCCATAGCCCTAGTAGAGATATTTGGATAGCCTATAGAGTTGATAGTATTATTAATATTTTTTTTTTTGTACATATCTCTTTTGATATTTCATTGATAGCTCATTTCAACTTGCAAGCAATGAAGCCCACTATTAGGTTGGGAATTATAGTGGTAGCGAAGGTTACCTTTTAATTTTTCATTCAATGCAAATCCCTTCATTGTTTCACTACTTCCCAAAAACTCATTTAATAATTCCCTATTGGTGCATATTCTCGGCTAAAATTTACCACCTTTATGCCAAATCCTAGCTATATGCAACTTGCTATATGTTAGAAGAAAGACATAAATTAAAATTTATCAACAAACAACTTAATCACCAAATTTAAATCTAAATTTAGAACCATTAGTTACCACCCTTCCAATCAAATTTTATGGCAACTGCTAAATATTCGGCTAGCCATTTTGATTTGACGACGCTATGCCACATTAATGGATAAAAAATGTCATGATGACACTTAAACATGATCACACTAATCTACATTAAATTCACACGCCTTAATGCGCACATATCGTTTCTTGTAAATTTCCCAGGTGATGACGTGTGCTGCCTTATCAGCTTCATTTAGCTTTCTGCTTTGCACACATGAGCACCTTTATGATTAATACATCTTAATAAAATCACAATAAAATGATCACCATTAATTTCAAAATATTTAACTTGCTTGATTTGCAATCTTCGTACTAGCCGAATTTGAAGCAAATTATCACCAATTGTGTGTAAAAATTAATTTGATTTAACATTTCGCTATGGAAAAAACTCATTCGGTTGCCACCTTGCTTACAATTTCTAAGACTTCAATCCAAGCAATTATGTACCACAACTTCCTCACGGTTTTCTATAAATTATACTATTCTCTAATTCTTCACACTTTTGCTTTGCCTTCTTTTATTTTGTATTTTCTGTTCTGCTAGTGCTTGCTTGCTTCTAGGTCATGGATACTCCAATTTTCTTGACCTACTCTCGTCGCCAGAATGTTTTCATGGGTCGTATCACAACTCAAAGGGTTGAAAAGGGTTTTTTTTTGGACTACCAGTTTCACTGTACCAAACTTGTGCTTAGTCCTTGGGGAACAATATGTGGAATCTAGAGCTTACTATTGGTTTTATTCCAACTTGGCTTCTCGCTTTGTAGCATCGCTCCTGGACATTGGGCTTCTTGTTGAAGATGTTTGCTCAACTGCGATTATGATAGTGCGGCCTGAATATTTGGAGAATCTAGATACTGTTCTATCTGTTGCACATTTGACCATTGAAATTCCTTCCATGGATGATATTCCTCAGTTCCTAGAACACGGGAAAGTAGTTCCACTCCAGCCGTTCCTGACTAACCTCCATACTCCCAAATTTGAAGTTCACCAGGAAATTTCCTACATAGAATATTTAGCTCTGATGGACGAGGCATCCCAGATTGACTGAATGACTACTCCTCTCTGCAGTTCAACTCCCTCTTTTTGCTTTTGATCTTTTTTTATAGCAAGAATTTTGATACTTCTATGTATATACACGATATACACACATATATATGGGTGATCCCACAATAGTGGTTTACAATTTTTGGCCAAACTGGACACTAAAATTATTATTTTTAACTAAATCTTCACATTCGGGCACCTATAGCGGCTAAACCGTGAGGAAATTGAAGATGTCTCGTTACATTTTTTTTGTAGATTCTAAAAATATTTTTTTCAAAATTTTTGGAATTAGATTGCACTTCTTTTTCCATCTCCCACGAAACTTGGTTTTTTTCATAAAACAACATTTTTAAAAAGTGACGCACACTGTATAACACATAACTTTTTTTCTATGAAGGATAAAATTCTAATTCTTTTGAATTTAGATTTGTAACTCCGATATCTAGTGCTTCCACTTGGTTAGATAATTTTTTATTGAATAGTTTTTCTTTAATCAAGTTTCGAAGTCAAACCAATTACAATTCAGACATAGCGCGACTGTATAACGTGTAAGATTTTTTGTATATATCGAAATTCTTTTTTTTTGTTGGATCAAGGACTTCAATATCTGGTACACTCACATTTTTTAATTTTTTTTGATAATTTGCTATTTTTCCACATGTGCAGAACAAAGACCTTCATTTTCGATAAAAAACCTATGTTTAATAAAACTAAAAAATAAAAAAATAAAACCAAAACATATTAAAATTATATTAGTTGGATAGCTCATTCAGGGACTACCTAATTCCGGTTGGGTTTGAAGATTCCTCCATTTTCATCCTCAACCCAAGCTCTTAAGTGCCAAAATTAGGTTTTCTTGTGTCTTAGCTGGGGTGGAGGGTGATGAGGGATAAGGGGGGTTCGTACAAACCCCTTCCTAATGCATTTTTTTTTTTTTTTGGCAGCCAAGATTCAAAAGGGTTCGCTCGAACCAGTAGGTTCGTACTAACCCCCAAAATCACATTTTTTCCTTTCTCACTTGAATTGTAAACCACTATTGTGGCTTCACCCATATATATATATATATATATATATAACTTTGTCGTGCATTTTAAAGCATGTATTTACTGTGTATGTGTGGATATAAATTTCCTCAAGATCCCTTCAGGTTATTTTTTATTTTTACTAAGTACTGGCCCATGCCCCATCTATTTGAACATCATTGGGTCCCTTTTTGAAGAACTTCGTCTGCTGCTGCCACATGTCCACCAGGCACTTCTCACAGGAATTTCTTCCTTCACTTTTCTACCAGCCCCCGCCATGCTTCCATGTGTCAACACCATGGGAACTTAAAAGCCACTTCCCATCGCTTCCCTATAAGGTCCCATCCGAGTGCCACGTAGCATCGGTCCACGTACACTTTTTGGCGGACCCCACAGTTAGTGTCGGTAGTGGAAGATGCCTCCATGTTTCTTCACCGCATAGGTTTTCATCGCAAGGAAGGAGGAATGAACCACAAACTCTGACTTGCCACCACGTGTCTCCTCTACGAGAATTCTATCAAGAGGAAGGAAGGAAAGAGCAACGAGTCCCACCAAATTGCCATGTGTTCTAACTGCCTTCGTGAGTGAGTGACACATGTTGGCATGATGTTCTATTGGAACCATTGCCATCATGGAGGGGATGCATCTGTTTCGAAAGAGACCATGTTCCATGGCCCGAATCTTTTTTTGTTGCAATGACTTAAGGAAATAATTGCTCTAGGCATCATCACTCATGATGGTTCAAATCTTTTTTGTTATTGGCCCGTCAGGCGGTGGGATTATTTTCTATATATACTGCTTCTTCCTTTCGAAAATGAGTTCGAAAGATACAAATAAAATTGTGAAAGACACCAGGCCTTTTGTACTGCTTTTAGATTATTGTATAAGACTCTCAGATCATGCCATTGTTTGGCCTTTCTATTTTCTTAAGCTATTTGATAAAACATTATACTATGCCATTATTGTACCGAGTTGTTTATTTGCAAAACTTCTATGATTTCAATACAAGTTTGCTAGTTTAGGCCATGTATTTGAATCTTCTTTTCAATAAATGTGTATGAGAATTATTTTATGTTATTGAATAAATTATTCAGGTTTTCATCTTTGATTTCTGTTATTCTAGGACTTAACAGATTGCTGAACGAGCCCTTCAGATCCCAAAAGATAGATTTACCGTGCCTATATATAAATCTTGGCGCATCCCTTTAGTTAGATCTTTATTTTTATATTTGTTTCCTTTTCCCATTCCAAAAGCCCAAATACAGAAGAAACAAACTTGTTTAAAAACTCAGAGGTCACTCAGTTTATCGCAATTGGTCCCCCCATTAACTGAGTTTCCCATAAGGCTGTTACCTTGTCAAAATTTGGCATCAACAGTTTCTTTTTCTGGCACACCCGGTGGGATTGCTTGAATGTACCTAAATTGAAAGAGGGTGTATGAGCCATCAACTTGTTACTAGATCTCAAACAACGAATAACCCTAGTTTGTTAGTACCGCCACTAGGAACAGTACAAGCGAGAACCCATATAGTGAACGTTCTGCCCCCTCTGCTAGCCATGTTGCCAATTGGTAACAAAAATTATGTGGCATGGGATGCCAGAAGCCCCCTTGTAGCACCAGAAGCACCTGCTGTTTGGGCCCCTATCTTAGTTTCTGCTTTAAAATCTATACCTAAATTTACTGGGGATGGCTCAAAAACACCATCCGAACATCTGCAAGATGTGGCGAATGTGTGTTTGGTGCACGGAGTTACTGACCAAAATATAGTGCTAAGGTTGCTCGTAGCCTCTTTCAAGGGTAAAGCATTGGATTGGTACTGCACTCTGTAAGCTAACACTATCGGTACCTGGGATCAACTAAGAGACCCTTTCTATGAAAGATTCTTGAATGATGGAGACAGGTCTTCGCAATATCATCAATGGTCAATCATAAAGTGAAATCCATATGAAGCAATGGTTGACTTCAACGCCTGGTTCCATATAAATTGGCAGAGAATTCAGGTTGCTATCCGCTCGTCGGCTAAGTTGGCATTCATGTTCTACTTGAAATCCATCAACGCCAACATCTCGATGATGATCCAGTCTCTTGGTGGAACCACTCTACCAGATGCATACAACATCGCTGTCAAAGTGGAGAACAATTTGATAGATGTCGAGAAGTTACCACCTCAACCCATTATGCCTATATTTCTCGAAACATCAGTTCCTGCCTAGGAGATTCCATCTACTAGTGCGCTCGCTCCTCCTTAATCCTGTACACATATTCGAGTGCACCACAGAATGTTGCTTCCACATCTGGCTCGTCAAAGGATGAGATGAGTGACGTCAAGGAGATGTTGCGGGCTATGGCCAATGAAATAACTACCATAAAGCAGAATCAGTCTGCACTTCCAAAGACAACCTACCAAAATTATCAAGGCGGAAGACCTTCCTACTAGCAAAATCAGTTTCAAGGAGGCTCACGCACAAATCCGTAGGCTCAAACAACTAATCAAATAGTGCATGTACCTACTCCGCTACAAAATGCTCACCCAAGCTCAAGTAGAGAGTTGTTAGTAGGGAAAAACAACCTAGTTGATGACATCAACCCCTGGTGCTTCCCTTGCGGTGACACACATATGCTCTGAAACTGCCGCGATAACCTACAATAGAAGGTGGCATAACAGTGCAACCAAGGTGTGGCATCAGACCATGGAGGCTATGTATATTCCTCTCTGTAGATGGAAAATGTAGTACTCACCCCGCAAATGCAAGGGATGTCCCTGGAGCAAGAAACAAATATAGCTCCTGATCACACGCTTTTCTCATGGATGGAGGAAGAAGAGGCGGTATTCGCAAACAATGCATCCACATCGAAAACCTCGCAAGTGTAGTCTGATTATAACACTCGCTCAAAGAGGAGATTCACGGGTGAACCAGTCGTCTTGCAGCCTAAAAGTGCCTCTGACCAGACATGTACCTCCGCAGTTTCACAACAATGTCAGCCGTGAAGGGAAATTGTTATAACCAGAGCTAAGGAGAAACAACCTTCAAATCCTCCACCATTCAATGCGGTGGAACAATTGAAAAAATCCTCTGCTAATGTGTCCCTTTGGGATATCTTAGCTATTCCAGAGCATAAGAAATTACTGCAGAAGGCTCTCTAGGAAGATCCAATCATTGAACCAATAGAGCAATCACTCAAGGAAAAAGCTATTGATTTATCACCTACTGCCAAAGTTCTTACCAATAGTACAGAGGAAGCGTCTACCGAGGTTAGAGGTAAGCCAAAACCGAAAACCTTCTTCCTAATTCTTATTGTGGGAAATAAATTATTGCACAATGCCATGATTCATTCCGACAGTAGCACTATAGTCATGCCCAAACATATAGCTGAAGCCTTAGGACTTAGCTATGAACCCTTAAAAAGGGGGGTTATGCAACTTGATGGGAACAAGGTCAAAACTGTATGTGTCATCAAGGACCTTCCCTTGACCCTGTTCTCCTGCCCTAGCATCACAGTTCCGCAAGATACTATGATCATAGATGTTTCCCCCATGTTCGACCTCTGCCTATCTTGAGAATTCACTTCAAAGATAGGCGAATATCTTTCTTTGGACTGGTCACACTTGGTCCTCAGGACCAAGCATGGAGCTAAAATGAAAATAGTATCCGAAGCTCTGCATTTGGAACATGTGACCAATGAAGCCACGATCAACTTTGAAGGTGCTCACACCTCTTTCACTAGAGAGGAAACGTATTGTGCCAAGCTACTAGAGGATGAAAAAATGACCGAAGACTAGACGGATTCAGAGGAAGTCCTCTTGAGCGAATACATAGACGTTGATCCTTTCGGTAACTATCATGCCACCGGGTTGGGAACCTATGTTATCTATGATGAAGATCAAGTGCTTCCGAAGGTCATGAAGGAACCCGAGAGCGGTCAAGCCTCAAAGCTATGGACGCTGCACTTTGACGGAGCAAGATGCAAGGTTGGCGCAGGAGTTGGGATATGTATGATATCCCCATCAAATGAAAAGACACTATGATCCTTCCGATTCCAGTTCACTTGTTCGAACAATGAAGATGAATATGAAGGCCTAGTGCAAGGTCTAAGCCTTGCGGAGCGGATGGGCATCAAGCAAATAATGGTGTTCGAAGATTCTGAACTAGTGGTCAATCAAGTCCAAGGGACTTCCGCAACTAAGAATGTCCACATGAGATCCTATAGACATAGAGTTTGGGACCTGATTGAGGGATTTGAAGCCTTTAATATCCAAACAATACCCAAAGAGAAAAATACAGATGTGGACCGTATGGTAGCAATCAGATCTCAATTTGATCCCATTTACGACCTAATTCATAACATACACTCTATGTGAGTGATAGTCCGACCAAAAATTCCAGATAATGATCAGAGCTTGCAAGTGTTCAAAAGCAATGAACACATCACCTCATTCATCTAACAGTCGGGAGAGTTCACAGAGCAACTCCAACCAAATATTGCCGAGGCCTACGATGGAAAAATCATTCAACTGAGGTCCAACAAGCTTCCAAAGGGACTGGTCACTCTTGAAGACCTGTTTGATTGTGACAATATGAGAAATGAAAAAAAGAAGTTTGTAGCAGACAAAAGCAACTATGCTGACCTTAAGGTCGGAGATGGAATAAACCTCAAAGTCGGGAAGAATGTCCCACATCATGATAAAGAAAAACTCATCCGTTTATGTGAAAAGTATGAAGGAGTAGTGGCCTGGTCATATGATGACCTCAAGGGATATGATCCTGACATCATCCAACATACTATAGAGCTGACGGAAGGTGCAAAACTAGTCCGCTAAAAGCAGAGGCTAGTAAATTTGAAGATTGAAGCCTTAATGGCGCAAGAGCTGACAAAGCTAATTCATTCTCGGATCGTCTTCTCGATCAAGCATAGCACATGGGTATCCAACCTGGTTCCAGTTTGAAAGAAGAACAAAGATATCCACCTGTGTGTTGACTTTTGAGACTTGAACAAAGCATCCCTAAAGGACCACTACCCGTTGCATTCTAGGGAATCAATCTTGCAAACAGTAGCAGGATCGAAAATGTTTTCTTTGCCAGAAGACTTGTCCGATTACAATCAAATCCGGGTCAAAGAGGAGGACCACACAAAACAATGTTCACTACTAAGTGGGGAACGTTTGCATATGCTAAAATTCTTTTCGGCCTCTCAAATGTGGGAGCCACCTTCCAGCGGGCAATGGATTTTGCTTTCAGCAAATTGATCAACAAGATTATCTTAATCTATTTAGATGATCTGACTGTATTCTCTAATTCTAAGGATGATCATTTTGATCACCTAGAAATGGTTTTCAAAAAATTCTAGGAGTTCAGGGTATCCCTGAACCCAAAAAAATGTATTTTCGGAGTGCCGCAAGGAAAATTATTGGGACATGTAGTGTCCAAAGAAGGAATTGCAATTGATCCTTAATGGGTGAAAGCAATCAGGGAACTTTCCCTACTAGTCAACAAAAAAGGAGTCCATTTTTTTTGGGGAAGGTTAACTTTGTAAGAAAATTTATTTATGATTTTGCAGGAATAATTAGACCAATCACCCTGATGTTGAAAAATGATCAATTATTCAAATGGACAAAAGAAGCTAGAGAATCCTTCGAGAAGGTTAAGGATGCTATTTCTTTAGCTCTTGTATTGGTCAATCCAGACCTATTGAAGGACTTCATAATGTACATATTTAGTAGCAAATCCAACATCGCTACTGTGCTAACTTAAAAGGATGATGAAGGAAAGGGAGAAAATCCAACAGCATTTCATTCCCGGACCTTAAAAGATTATGAGACGAATTACAACTTCGTCGAGAGGCAAGCATTTTCCATCATAAAGGGACTCAAGAAGTTTCGACATCTTATATCTTGCAACAAGGGTGATTGTATAAGTCACACATTCTAGTGTACACGAGTACATCATGGAAGGATAAATCACTGAAAAGAGGGCCAATTGGATCACTAAGATTCTTGAATATTACATTGAGGTCAGGCCTACAAAGACTGTCTGAGGAAGAGGACTATGCAAATATCTGGCGCATGATGAAGAAGTGGTAGCTGAAGAAGAGAAATAGAAGCTTTTTCTGACAAATGAATCTTAGTCTGAAGGCTGCTGGCTAGCGAATAGAGTCAGATTCATGCATACCGGGAAATATCCGGTTGGCCTTCCTTCTCAGAAGAAAAGATTCTACCGATTGCAAAATAACGGATACACACTTATTAAAGGTGTCCTCTGCAAAAGGAACTTCAATGGAATTCTATTGAGGTGTGTCACCACAGAGCAAGCGAAGAGAATTCTTGACACTTTCCACAGTAGTCCTGCGGGCAGCCACTTCTTTGTGAAAACCATCGCCATCAAAATCATGTGCGTCGGATACTTCTGGCCTACGCTATTCAATGACTCATACTCTTTGGTGAAATCCTGCAAGGAATGCTAATTCTTCATGCCAAGGAGGAAAAACTCCGCAATGGCTCTCAACCCGATACTAGTTGATGAGCCTTTCGCACAATGGGGCCTTGATTTCATTGGGATGATCAATCCCACCTCTAGGATGGACACAAATGGATCCTCATTGCCACGAACTACTTCACCAGATGGACCGAGGCTATGCCCCTGAAGAATGCAATGAAGGCAGAGATTGTGGACTTCCTTAAGGAATTGGTGATGAGATTCGGCTTGCCAAAGACCATCTCTGACAACACCAAGGATTTCCTAGGCTCTAAGGTATGTCAATTTGCACTCGTGTATGACATATTCTTGAAAACGTCATCAAATTACTACCCACAGGGGAATGACCTAAGAGAGTCAACTAACAAAAATTTAGTCTGAATCATTAAAAGAATCGGGTCAGAACATTAGAGAGAATGGCATAAGAACCTTTGGGCAAACCGCATAACTCCCAAGCAACCACTTAATTTTCTCCGCACGAAGCTAGTTGTTAACACTTGATTTGTTCCCTCGCTGAATGTGGAATTCAACAATCTAGTGTAACATGGGAATGATATCAAAAGTATGAATACTTGGATAGACCAAACCTTCAGAGAAGTCCCATTCCATGATGGTTATCATCTAATCTACAGATTTGAAAGGAAAAGGGAGAAGGAATGCTGAAATGAAAACCTAACTCTATGGTGATACACCAAGTTTACTAAGAAGACATATAACACACCACATACGCTTCACCAATGATGAAAGCTTTATCATACACAACTCAATCACATAAGTTTTCTCATAAACATTTCATGAAAAGGTTCATATGGCTACACCCTAGAAGGAAGAAAGACTTCAAAACTAGAGAATATTGCATTTTAAACACATCTCACAACCTACAAAATACATATTGCTCAGCAAAATGGTACTAGAATAAGACAAAAATACAAGGAATCAAACAATTTCACAAGCAATTTCATCAATTATATAAATGCATACATTTAACAGAGAGATTGAAAAAGGTAAAGTGCTTATACTTATTGATTTCAAAGGTGAAACACTCGACATACATGCCTCACATGAGCTACAAACGTTTCTTTCTTCAAAGGACTCACAAGAGTCACAGAGCAGAAAAATACAAGTCAGAACTAACTCTCCAAAAGAGTAAAATGAGAATACATCCCAACTCCCAACTAGATCCACAAAAATAGCATCTAGAAGTTCCATTTTCGTAAGCCTTCAAAAAGCCCTAAAAATAGCAAGTGAAACTTTATCAAAAGGGCCTCCATTTGTTGAAAAAGTCAAAGCATGACTATGTCTTCCACAAAAGCATCATAAAACACCTCCAAGATACTCCCAACTCCTCATCAAGGCAAATAAAAGCTCCTAAATGTCCTCCATATGTTGGAAAACTAAAAAAAATACCATAAATGGGTCAAAACAACCCCCCTAAATCTCCTCCATTGCTGATTAACTGCTTCTCAACCTCCCAATATGCTCTCAAAATAATTTATGTCTTCTAATCAGAGTAACAAGTATTGCATTTAACATACTTTTGCATTACATTTACAATAGTATCTTGACTAAGTGGTTTATAATGCACCAGTTAACAAAAATACTTCACATTTAAGTAATGAATGCAAAAAATAAAATCAAAAGGCTATGATTGGGTCAAAGACATAAATAAAACTTGGAACATTCAAAATCTATTCAAGGCATTCGATTATGTGAAGAAGCTTAAAATAAAGGTAAAAAATAAAGGCAAAAATTCCTTCATGATGTCGACCATTTTAGGGTTTATGAACCCTAAAGAACAAAACACCGGTCTTCACTTCATTTTTGACCTCTTGAATTTGGGAGAGCACCGCCAGGATTGTTATGGAGCTCTGGAAGTTTTGGAGATGACCTACTGGAACTTACCTCTGTGTCGAAGCCACCTGGGTAAGTCTCTATTAGAATACAATCCGCTGCATTCTCTCAGATTTCATTCAATATCTTGGCACATAGATGAGGTTTTATGTTTATTGTATCTTCATTTCGAAAGATTCATAATTCGCTAGATAATGCAAACTTATGAGTTTATTTGCAGTTCCATAATACGGCTTCTCTGTAGATGTTTTTTCTCCATACTCGAGCCCATTTACAGGAAACACATATATATTTCTCTTAATATTTTAATGCATTTTTTGCTACAGCTATCTTTGGTCCCATAGGTATTAAAAGATGTTTATGGGTTATCAAAACCCATTTCTTTCTAGTTGTCTTAACTCTTCATGGTCGTGGCTGTATTCTTTTTTTTATATAGCGTGGCTCTTCAGGATATTCTGGGTTTTATATTGAGGGCTTTGCCTTTCTTAAATGAGGATTTGTGTTTTCTGGAGATCTTTTTGTGGCCATCTTCTTATATCTCTATTATACATGGCTTTCCATTTAACATATGGGCATTCTCACTTTTCCTGTGACGCCATGACTTCACACTATGTGACTTTGGCTAGCATGTCATTGCACCTTTGTTTTAATCATCTAGGAATTTCACCTTTGCAAAATTAAGGGTTTCACATTTCACTGTCCTTCTTGGAAGCATAGCACCAATTCCCATCCATCTGGCAAACAACCTTGGCATTGCATTTCCAACAAAACCACTAATATCAGGTTCTAAAAATGGTTGTCCGCTAATTCCCAGATTCAGGGCCATGGAAATACTCATATGTAGGTGTTCCCAAATTGAAATATTATCTCCTATCCATGTTGCAACATACCTTTGACTGCCTATGTATCTAGCCTTGGTTAAAACAAAGGGTCGTCTCTTGGGTCTTGATAGCAACATTCCTTCAAATGTGGACCTCTCCATCAATGTGCCATAAACATTGTGGTAGTAAGAATACCTCTGCTCCTCACCCAATTCTTTATCCTCTCTATGGAGGTTGCTTTCATGCATGGTTTTTGTCATAGTCTTAAAGAACAACAAGTTCATTCATATCATTCCATATACCATCAACAACATTTGAAACAAAATTGCTAACTAATTTTGACCACCATGTTCGAGTTTTGGCTTGGGTAAAATAAGGGAAAACACATTGTCCAGGCCAAACTTCCCATGAATATGGATTACCATCTGCCTGTAGAACCCATACATCATTTGAGCATTCACTGTTTGCACCTTTGCCTTAAATTTGTCCTTCCCACTCTATTGTGCATAATATGGTGTATGCTGTAGCATGTGTGACTGTCCCATTAGATTGTTTACTCATGGATCTATTCTTGCAAGACATATGATTGTCTTTACATTGTTGTTCCACTTCATAGATGGCCTTTCATTGGTAATTCATGGAGATATACAAAACATCATCATGCTTCCTTATTCATTGATATAGCAGATGTGTTCTTGAAGGACTGTAAATGCAGACTTCATTGATGCTGTCTTTGAAACACTTCAAAGGTTCAAGCTTCCTTTGATCATTTTCACTTACTTTACAACAACTTGGTAATGCTATTGGCACCCATGAATATGAACAATGGATACATTCCTTACCTCACCATCCTTTCATGTGATTAAAATTTTAGCATTCATAACATGATAGGCTATTTTTTGTGAGAGCTCTTGTGCATAATCTGCACTTTAATATACATGTTGTCCTATGTCTATGTGCACACCTCCAATGTTGATTGGAAGGAGGCAGATCCTCCACTTCTTGTAACATCACTTATTATATGAAGGTCACCTTCAACCATGTATAAATTGGAACAAACATTTAATGCGTAATCATTGATGACTACTTTTATTATTTGATGCCTGTAAACACTGTTAAAATGTGATTTCAACATTGGATAATAAAGAGGGGTTGTCTTTTGATGTTTATGAATACCATAATCTCTATTGATATGAGCTGAGCTCAACCCTTGTGGGAGCCACATTTATCCCCACTCATATTTAATTTGAACATGATTGCACCTATAGTTGCACATGAAACAAACAAATTAAAAAAACATATGTGTATTTCAAGTGTGTTTGACAATTTCAATGGTTTTCTGGGACACTTGTAATGCACATGTTTATTGAATGTGGATCAAGACTAACTTATACATGTATGGGTAAATGAACATGTATGGTGTGTAACTTGTCATTGCTTAGAGCGCTGCTCTAACACATTTTTTGATTAATTGCAGGAAACATGAACCTTAAGGAGCTAGGAACAGACCAGGACAACTGAACAACAACCATCCAAGAAGACTCGACAAATAACCAATCATTCACAGGCAATGACTGGTTATCCTCCCTTCATGTTATTCTTTTATATTCATTTACTTATTCATGTTCATGTTAATTTTGATTTGTATTGAATAAGCTAGTAACAGTTAAACTCACGGCTTGTGTGAGTTAAATGAATATTTCTCTCAATAAAATAATTTTCCTCAGAGAAGATGTGCAAAATCTTTCTATGTTTCATACATTTATATAAATGTAATGTCTTTAAATTCTTGTAATCTTATGAGGTTATTTCATTTGTATAATTGAATGCAACATAGGGAGGTTCAAAATGTATCATTTGCATGAAAGTTTAGAGGGTTCTACTTGATTGAACCTGTAGGTGAAAATATGGTAACATTTTTGGCGACATTAGCTGGATGTTTACCTGCTAAACATATAGACTAGTAGCCTAGGCTTGTCCATTAGGAATGGAGTCACTTTTGCAAAACTCAGAGGCATGAATTAGGAGAACTGATCAAAACTTCTGTAACTTAGACTTGATAGTATGAATGACACCCTGACATTTATTGAAAACAAAAATTTAGAAGGGAAACTACTTAATTGTGCTGAAGTAGCACTTAGGGAATGTAAACTAGGACTAAAACCTATCCTAAGCTAAACTAACCAACAAAGAAGGCTGGTCAAACAAACCATTCACTGGTTTTGTGAAATAACTACCCCTCCTGATCAATAAAAGATGAATTTCAAGTTGATCACTTGCTCGTACTAATTGTAGAACACTTGGAAAGACAAGGATAAATCCACTTACCATTTCAAATTGATCGCAAAAACTGGTGTTTGTAAATGGATAAGTGAATAGATTCTATTGTTCCAATGTTGTAATTGCATCAACCTTTTCTGGAACAATGGAACACTTTGCTCTCCTTAGCACTTTGTTAATCAAATCTTTAATTGGAAATCCTCTGGAAAGGATAAACCCTTTGCTCTTAATACTGATTTCTTTCTGAAAATCTGCTTCTTCTTTGTCTTGCACAATGTCAATTTCATTTGAATGAATTGACTTAGATGTCAATGAAATGTCTGTTCTAGCTACCCTACCAAGTTGGTCAAATGCTGTCAGATCTTAGATGTCTTGGATTGTACCTTGGCTTTTATCTTGCCTATTGCTATCCTGAGCTAGACAAATAAGCTGAACTTATTCACTTTCAACAACTACTCCAAAAATATCTTTGTCTTCAATTGCAAGCTCATGCTTGGGTGTAAACAAGACTTTTAGTACTTCAGTGGCATCCATATTGGCAAAATATCTGATAGGACAGGAGGAAAAGCAGTCTGAATGACTTGTAATGACATCCCTGTCTTCACTTTGCATAAGTGCTTGCCAAGTTAATTCTTCCTCCAAGGTGAGCGGACAATCTTCTTCCACTAAGGTGGATAACAACTCCTCAAAACTACCAGCTTCTTGAAGGTTCTGAGAAAAAACTGATACAAGCTCTAGATCTTCATTATCATTCGATGAAACATACTTCAACTCAGGCTTGTCAAAGCTATGCATCCTCAGACGCTATTTGAACATGCTATGCATCCCATCAACGTAGACACTATCTGGAGCATGCTATGCATCCCTGTAAGTCACTCTAAAGTGGACAATGAAGTCATTCACTCCAAAAAGTGGGTGCACCTTTTGGAGAGGCAGAGGCAAAGCTTTGGACTTTTATAATGTGGAAACGCGGAGGCCCTAGGAAGATTGCGACAAGCAACCACAAATTATAGTTGCACACAACACTTTTAAACAAGATATGCAGGATGCGCTCTCTATGATGGCGTTTGTTTGCGGCATGGACGAAGACAAATGGGTGCAGGAATTTCAACTGGGTTTGGGTTTTTCAGTTGCATAGGAAACAATCCTTGTTCTGGTATGACTTCACGGGGGTCATCTACCTTGAAATGATGAGCCAAATGTACAGGAGTACCGCATACATCGTAAGTTCAGGTTCCCTTCTCTCCTTGCCCATATGTTTTTATATCAGAACCCTGACTTTTTAATAAAAGGATGTGGTTATCCATTTTTACTGAGAATGGATTCAGAAAGTCAGTTTCTGTATGGACTACCCTCCTTTCTGCAATACATGATTATTATGCATTTTCAAAATTTTTCTTAGCTCTGATTTTGCGAGACTTAAGTAAGGATGGAAATCTTTATCGACTTTCCACCGACCAAACAGAGTGGATGTAGAGTTTGAATCCTAAATTCCATTGGTCCCTCGGGAGGGATTTTACATTTATCCGCATGCGTGGCTTTACCAAGGAGCCATTCTGGCTCTCAGAGTGTGTCACAGATAGGGTGTTGGCCCTTGAGGTGTTTCGACAGATGGCGACTCTTGACAACAATTTTTGTGGAGGAAAGGGAAAGAGAGGATTCTTCAAATGCCCACTAACCTTCAAGTGGGTGGTAATGGAAAAAAAGTAAACACATAAGCTGCTTGAAGCAAAGCTGGCTCATATGGGGTTAGTGTTGATTTATGACAGATGGCAGTACAACCCCTTTAATGACTTAGGAAACACTTCATCAAGGTAACCCATAGTCCCTGACCTTATTAGGAAAAGCGACGAAGTTCCATGGAGGAACAAGATGATTTGTTGGTGGACCTGGCTTATATTCCTACAGAGGATACGAGATTTCCATGAATCAAGTTCTACTTCTGGTCAGCAAAGTATGATGAGAAGCTCCAAATAGGGGCCTCCCTTCACAATGATTTAGTCAGGAATTTTAACTAGAGTGAGGAAAGGATTCAAGATTTCTGGATTTACCGCCAAGAGATCAAACACCCTGATGCCCCTTATTAGTACGTAGAGTCGGATGACCAATTTGATAAGCTGTGGAACGACGAGCATGAAGATATCAACGCAAGTGGTGATGAAGATATCAACCCGGATGAGGCTAGAACATATATAAGGAAGGGAAAGGAGAAGGAAGAATAAGTACAAACATCCCCAACACAACAAAAAGAAAAAGTGACGAAGCAACTTAGCAAGGCTTCTTCAAATGTGCAGGTGAATATATTGTGGTTGGGATCCTTGCTTACACGCACCTGGACTGCAAAAAGGTTTAGAATAACCTAGTTGCAACAGTCGGAGGCCATAGAGGTGGAAGATTCCCCACCAACAAAAAAGTAGCACACATATGCAACTTTAGGAGAAGGTTCACAGGAGCTCGCAACAAGCCAAGAGCCTGCGATAAGCACGGGGCCAACGACAAGCCAAGGATTGCAACCATCTGCACAACAGGTAACTTTCGCTCACTCTTCTCTTGCTTCACAATCTTTAGTTCCTCCTACTGTGTCTACAGTGCCCCTCACTTTAAGTGTCGACCTTTCTTTTTTTGCTTCTGCTGCAATGGTCGTGAGAGGTTTCTTCCAGTTCTCCCAAGCGAGACCATTTTCCTTTACTCCTCCATGGACCTTTCCACCTTTCGCCTTAGCCCAGCTTGCATATGCTATTGCTTCACCTTTTTCCTTCACGACCACCATTGATCCCCCTCTTTCTACTACTGTATCGACCCTTACTCAGTCCCCCCAATAGATGAAATTGGCCATGACTCCATTACCGCCACTGCTTACTTTGAGTCCTCCCGTTGGTTCACAAATTGGGCTTTGGCATATTCCTTCATTCTCCCAGCAAACAATCTCTATTTCGAGGAAAAAATACCTAGAACCACTACCCTCTCGTTCCCTTTCACTCTTCCTCCCAGTGTACCTTTCGCAGGTGAGCTTGTTAGGTCGCCAACACAATTTTTTTTGGAGGGCGATAAAAAAAAATAAGCGAGGGATATTAGGATCCAAAAGCAAAAGGCCAAGGATACTAAAAAGCTAATAGAGCTAAAGGTACAAACCATTTTCAACGAGGCTCAACAATCACTACATTTTGCAACCATGTATCCAACGTCATCAAACCACAGGGAGATATGTAACCTGATGATTACAACTCTATTCTATGGGACTCAATCTAAGCATAGCCTGCCATAGGATAAATTTGAGCTCATGGAGGAGACACAATAAGTGGTGACCACTGACTTCCTCAAGTCCGGTCGCCAACTGAAGAAGAGAGAAGAAGAGCTGAAAATTATCAAGGAAAATTCGAGGTCCCTGACTGGCCCGAGGATAAAGCGGGGGATGTAAGTGCCCTTATCTCGATGCTTGGTGAGGAAAGCGGGGACAAAATCTAAGAGAACTTGCAAAGTCCCAAACCCAATATTCCAACTGGTTGCCGAACTTCTGTGAGAAAAACCAAGATTATAAAAGACCGTTGGCTTCGGTAATTAGGAGATACAATAGAAAAATGATGAATTTGTTGAGCATCAACACACTCAATTAGAGCAAAAAATGTAGTAGAAGGACACAAATTTCTAGGACTAATAGGCTCCATTGGAAAATGAAGTCCAAGAGATGAAGTCTTCCCTCAAAAGGGAGTCGACAAACAAGAACCGGGCCGAAGAAAACTGGCTCGCCGAATTAAGGAACCTACAGAGACAACTTTTCGCTGCAAACAAAAATATTGTGGAACTGACATAGGATGTTGGATCAAGAGATGCGGAGATCAACTCTTTGAAGAATCTTCCCCAACCTCACTGCCAGGTTGAGCCTCCTTCAAGTAGCCCAAAAACTATATGTCTCATACTGGGAAAAAGTCAAGACCTTCTGCCTGACTCTTCAGCTAACACTCTAATTTATGGCAGAGGCAACAAGTTTAGGCATGGAAGTTCGTGGAACTATTGAGCGGTTCCCACAACTCATCACAGAGAAGGTTCCTGAGGTAGATAAATTGCTAGATAAGTTATACATAGTGCCAAATGAGGACTTAGCGAGTGCAGGGATCGGGGATCGGAAGGCCACTGCCAAAACAACAAGGGAGTTCATCAATTGCCACGCGGTCATCCTATGAATAGCATGTGGGCGAAGTTATCCTAGCTAACTCAGATGGGCTTACCCTCCCCGTTTCTTTCTAATGACTCAGTGGCCACATCGGAGCATATTGCAACGAAGATTGAAGAGAAGCAACAAGACACATTCACTTTTTAGAGCTTCAGTCAGCCCCCTACTGCAAAAGATATTGAGGGCGTCACTCATCAGATAGCACAATTGCTCTTCCAACTTGAATCCAGGGTCGGTATATCCACGATGCTGCCATACAAATAAGTGTTCGATTTGCATGAAGCGCAAGAGAACTTGCACGACATATCAACTCCATCCGAGGCCGACTGGTTGCCTCTATAGACCGCCCTCTCCAAGCTTTGATCGCATTGCCCAATGGGTAGGATTCTAGTCTGCGAACCAAATTTTTTTGGGTTCCTCATTCCGCAGGCGAAACGCCCTTGGTAGTCGCCAAAAACTATGGATATAAATTTCCTCGAGCTCCCTTCGGGCTATTTTTATTAAATTGCTAAGTACCGACCCGCATCCCATCTATTTGAACATCATCAAGCCCCTTTTTGAAGAACTCCGTCCGCTGTTGCCACGTGTCCGCTAGGTGCTCCTCGCAGGAATTTATTCCTTTGCTTTTCTTCCACGTGTCAACACCATGAACACTTGAAAGCCGCTTCCCATCGCTTCCCTATCGGGTGCTATCCGAGTGCCACATAGCATCGATTTGCGTACACTTTTTGGTAGACCCCACAGTCAACACCGATAGTGGAAGATGCCTCCACGTGTCTTCACTGCGTAGGTTTTCATTGCAAGGAGGGAGGAATGAACCACAAACTCCAACCTGCTGCCATGTGTCTCTTCTGCGGGAATTCTATCGAGAGGAAGGAAGGAAAGAGCAATGAGCCTTGCGAGATTGCCACATGTTCTAAATGCCTTCGTGGGTGAGCGACACATGTTGGCACGATGTTTTGCTAGGACCACTGCCATCATGGAGGGGATGCATCTGTTTCGAAAGCGACCATGTTCCATGGCCCAAATATTTTTTTGTTGCAACGACTGAAGGAAATCATTGCTCTAGGCATCATCGCTCATTATGGCTCAAATATTTTTTGTTATTGGCCTGCCAGGCGGTGGGATTATATTCTATATATACTGCTTCTTCCTTCTGAAATGAGTTTGGAAGATACATAAAAAAATTGTGAAAGACACTAGGCCTTTTGTACTGATTTTAGATTATTGTATAAGACTCTCAGAATGTGCCATTGTTCAGCCTTTCTATTTTCTTAAGCTATTTGATAAAAAATATACTGTGCCATTATTGTACTGAGTTGTTTATTTGTAGAACTTCTATGATTTCAATACAAGTTTGTTGGTTTAGACCATGTCTTTGACTCTTCTTTTCAGTAAATGTGTATGAGAATTATTTTATGTTATTGAATAAATTATTCAGGTTTTCATCTTTGGTTTCTGTTATTCTGGGACTTAGCAGATTGCTGAACATACCCTTAAATCGCATCCCAAAAGATAGATTTACCGTGCCTATATCTGATTCTTGGCGCATCTCCTTAGTTAGATCTTTGTTTTTTATATTTTCTTCCTTTTCCCATTCCAAAACCCCAAATACAGAAGAAGTCAGCTTCTTTAAAAACCCAGAGGTCACTCAGTTTAGTGCAATTGGTCCCCCCATTAACTAAGTTTCCCATAAGGCTATTACCTTGTCAAATTTTGGCATCAACAGTATGGTTTTATCATTTTTCATTTCACAACACAATGTTACAAATGTTTGAATTAACTCTCATGTGTATGATAAGCTAAGCATAATTTGCTAATACAAAGGGCCAAACAAAAAAAAGAAAAGAAAACGAAAACAAACCCTACAAAAGCAAACTAGGCCTAACTAACCAAAATTCTAATTTAACAAACGACTAACCCTAACAAAGCAATTTATTTTGAGTTCAATAACTATTCTCATTATTGTTTTAGTATGAATTACAACAGGTTTGTTGTTGAATTCACTGGAATCAATTTCAAATTCTCCTACTGTAACAATGAATTCCTTTAAATTTTCTATGTTTAACAAATGTAAATTCAAAAGCGTACTTACCAATAAATTGTCTCATATGTATGAAAACGACCTCATTAAAGGTCTATCACACACACTTTCTTTGGTTTGTCAATACTCTATCTTCTTTCAACCTTGGTTCATGGTTTTCCTCTTTACTCTGCTCAGTTCCATGAATCGCTGTGTTCATTTCTTGATTTTCTTCTCCTCTGAAATTTTTTGTGTCTTCAGCCCTGTCTTCACTTTGAACTTTGTTAGACCAAGAAATATCACAATTTATATTGTTTTTGATTAACAATAAACAGGTTTTGAAGGGTGCCTAAAACCCTTAACAAAAAAGAAAGTGGTAGCAAAGATAAAACAAGAGACTGCCCACCCAACAACAACAAAAACAACTGATTAACCAACCATCAACAAACCATTAGAAAACCAACATAACCAAAAAACAAAAAACAACAAGGCCACTACAATAAGTCTTTGAGCACTTTAGCAGCCTCCATATCCTTGGCCGCCCGCCTATCATGCACGTCCATGATTTCTTCAACATCACGAGTAGGATCCTTCTTACCTTTCTTGGTTTTTCTCCTAGTGTGAACACTCGGGCTAGTAGCCAGATCCGTTGAATTCACCTCCAAACCAACACCCTCCTCATGAACCAAGTTTGTATGAGCATCAAATAAACCCTTCTCGGTCAACTCCATAGCCTTCTAGTTAAGGAAAACCATACCCTTAGCAGAGGCCTCCAACTTCTCCTTGCTTATATTAATGAGCGTGTCCAAGTCCCTTCTAAGTTGTCTATTTTATCGTTCAATCACTGCTACTCTCGGGTAAAGGTCATTCTTCAGTGAAGCAAGCTCATCCACCAGACCACCCACATTGGTATTCAGGGATCTAGAAAGCCCAAAAATAGATTCCTGCTCCTTAAGACTATGAAGAGTAGAGATGTTGCACCTGGCAATAGTATCATGCTTATTATGAAGATCTTGAATTTCTTGAACTAGCCACATAAGCAAATTGAAGGAGATATCAACCCCTTCTTTGACAAGGCCCGAGGCCTGAGAGAAGTCCATCACAATTTATATTGTTATCAGAGAGAGAAAAAGTAAAAAACTTGATACTCTGTATCTTGCATAAAATTAGGAAAATTTCCCTTTTTAGCTTGTGAATTTTTAGTTTGGAATGAAAAACACACGTCTCCCGCTCGATTTTCCCGCTCCTTCTCTTCACTTACGTTTTCCACGTATGAACACAATGATGACTCATCGATGTCATTTCCTCATTTTTGATGCAATATTTCTGAGTCTCAACATTTTTTGCTTGTCTTCCTGCAAAACCTTAAGATTTTCTTCTTAGCAATTGCAGCTATCAAATCGTTTTGATATATCAGTTAATTTTTTAACATTTTTAATTCCACTAGGGTTATACTCTCTTTCATGATTCAAAATATTTCTCGTTAACAGTCCCTTTCTTCTAGCAATTAAAACTTCTTCCGTTAACGAAATCACCTTAAACATAGCCAAACTTACCCTAGTTAAAAATATTTCACAATCAAGTTCACCATGATCAGTTGTATCATGAATTATACACTTGGTGACTCTACCAAAGGTGAATAAAATCAAAGGATGTAATCTCTGGTTAAGAATCCAGAGTTTTTTAACTTCCATTTTTGAAATAATGCCTTGCATTTGACTTTTACCTTACAAGCTACCTCTTAAAACTCAGAACCAATAAAGATTCCTAAACAAAACACAGAGAGAAAGATATAAATAAAAGTGAGATCCCTCTTTCTAGCGCCAGTTCTTGTTGATGACGATGTCACTCACAACAACAGTGCAGATAAAATCCTCATAGGCAAACAACAAAGATCCTATCTTTACTTGAAAGATTGAACCAGGGCAACCTAAGGTGTCCATGTAATAGGAAAAGGTTGACTTAGCTTAATCCCAAGGCTCTGGTAGTCAGGTCTTGACCATACTAGGTTCGCTTCAGGGTATGATGTGATATTGCTGTTAATCTCAAGGGGTCTACGATTATCTCCAGTTTCATTAAGAATCTTAAGCATTAGATATGAGATTTCTAGTTCAATCATAAAATAATCTCATGAAATCAAAATATTTGCAATAGTATTCGTGAACATCAAACAATTTTGCTATCACTTAAGTATATTTAGCTTTAAGAATTCAACAATTTCATAGAAAATGAAATATTTTCAATAAATTTCCATTCATTCATCTATATTTTGGAACATTTTCAAAAATTTAAACATCTAATCTGAAATAAAGCATCAAAATATTGAAAAATAAAATTTCTTCCGGTTATTCTCCACGCATGCCCCAAGATTTAATCAAATCAAAGAAAATTGCTTTATACTTCACCAGATTATTTCACAACTAGATATAAAACAGTGCGAGCTTTTAAAAAAGGGGGTTTAGTTTGGACACCGAGTAGGTTCTGTATGCACCCTTAAACGACTGATCACACAGTCTTGTTCAACTGAACTAACAAACCAAATACAAAAATACATGAGATAGGTAGCTATCAAATTGGCTTTGATATTGATTAAGTTTTATGTGCATACAAGTTTTTAGTTTGAAATGATTCAAAAAATAGGAAAAAAGAACAAAACTTAGAGAAGTTTTGGCTCTTCCGACATCCACAAATTCTGAACTTAACTTAAAAAGAAGTATCCCTTGGCCTTTTATTGAAGTAAGACACAGGTAGGATAAGACAAATACATGAGAGGAAATCAAAGAGACGAATCACATCAAGGAACGTGGAATGTGGTGACTGGTAAGAGAATTGCAAATGAAGTCAACGAAGGTTAACCTCCATATGCATGTTGAAGTCCTTCGAGTTTTTTATCTTTTTATTATTTCCAGGATAATAACTTGAATTAGGATAACATGTAGGAACTTTCCCATATATTCAGAACAATTACTTCATCATTCTGTTCCTACACTTTGGTTCTGCCTCGGGCTTTCTACTCTCGGGAATGAGCTTCCTCGGAGGTTGGCGCTTTCTGTTGCCATATGTGAAATACCAGGATCCCTAGTATTTCGATGGATTCAAGCCCTTTGCATATAACTTCCCGGAATATGCAACCCGATCTGGATATGGTTCTATCTGTGATTCAAATTTTCCTGACCATCCATACCTGAACTCTGCATCACAATCTACTTCTCCTGCAATCACAAATTCCACCTATTAAATCCCTTAAAAAAAACATCTATAAAAATCTCATGTAAATAAAACCATCATTAATTTGTTATCATATAAATCCATCATAAATAACACACTTTCAAGAAAATCATATATTCTTGCGTAATTATCTTTTATATCGGGTTATCGGACCATCGAACTTTTTAGATAACCTTAAAATTTTAAAACTTTGCTTTGCATTGTCACCTGGTACCCGATATTTAGCTTTACCCATGATTTTCTGGGACTTTAGTTTTACCAAAACTTCCATATTCACCAGACCTTGACTCTCGGACCAAGACATTTTGCTTTACCTTTGCATTACCTTTTGCATTTCTAACATTCCCGTTTCCTGGAACCCGAAACATTTGAATTACAAAGTACTCTTTCAAAAATATTTCTCTTTGCTTTTCACTTCCAGTGATCTTTCCAACTAGCCAACACCTGCCATAAGCGTTAGTTTTCACTTGGGGTCCCCAAGTCTTATAGTCTTGAGGCGTGTTGTGAGACGACACAACATTGACTATAATTCCTTTTTAGTTTCTTGATTATTGCAAGGGTGCTTCTTGTTGGAGTTATGATTCTTGGGGTGCCTTCCTTGTAATCATTGTTATCCTGTTTGTTAATTGGGTTTTAGTCTGGTTCAATTTTTTAACATAAAGACAAACATTACTTATGATGTACTCATGAGATGAATAATCTTTATTTCGAGTCACAAAGACTTATACCTTGGCTATGGAGATTGGAAGGTTCTTGGTCATGTTTTGATTGTCTATCTTTGATCCATTAGGATTTTTAGGATTTTTTAGAATTGGTGTGCCAAGAGTATTTTTAAGACTTGCAAGCCCACTTTGTAATATGTTTCTATTTTAATATATTTTTTGTCTTTATGTTAAAAAAACAATCACATTTAATGTAAAACTATTTGGAATATTTATCAAATCTTCTTATTGTATAATGTAAATAAAAGTGATTGCATGCATAATTATTTAATGCAAATTTTAAATTTTTGATATCAATTATATATTTATTCTTAAATCATTTATGTCATTTATTTGAGCTCTCATGTAATAAGAGAAAGTCTAGATTAAAAAAAATAGAAATTAGTTAAATTTTCATTGTATTTGTTTAGAATTTTAATTGATTATGTATTTTTGATGTATTTTACATTAATATTGTTAGGAATAGGTGTTGTACACCTTGCATAACATGGATTAATTTGATTATGTAAATTAGATAAATATTTAGTGTGGCACATCTAGGAAGTGTGTTTAGCTACATTAGATATTTATTTGGGCTCACTAATAAAGTTGTATGTAACATTGAGTTAGTTATTTTATGTGTGGGAGACAAAAAAATATTTGATTTTTTTTTTTAATAATGTATGTCAAAAAGTAAATGAAGGGTCAAAGGTTTTGTGTACTCATGGTTTTGGTGCACATGGTTTTATCCTACCACTTGATTGTATTTGTGTGAGCTTGATTCTAGTAAAAGAAAACACATGTTTAGTGGTTAAGGTTGGCTAGGCGAGTGGGTTGTCATAGTATTGAGTTTCTCTTGTGAGTGCATATGTGAACATGGGATGAAATGTGTGGTTACATGCTCAAACATATAGAGTGTGCATTGGAGGAGTTTAATGTTTCAAAAGTATTCATTGTAACTATGTAAGTGCATGTAATGTTTTATTGTTTAATAATACATGGAGTGTAGTGAATGTTTTTGAAGGTTGGGCTTTTCTCTTTTGAAGGTTTTTTTAGGGTATCTTTTGTGTTATCTTGTGGGTTGTCTATTTGATCTATGCATTATGATCATTCTATAACCTTGCATTCATGTTTTTCTCTCATAAGGTAATGTAGGAAATAAATTTAACATTATGGGTACTATGCATTTATTTTCTAAAAAATATTAATTACATAGAAGTTTTAATTTACAATTGTTTTCATCAATTATATTGAGAATTATTTAGGTATACTATTTTTAATTTATTTTTTCAACTTATATTTAGTTTACTTGAATTAGATTTTTTTTTGGTATAGGTTATCATATTAGTTATTTGTAGGTACTAATTATTTTTTATGAAACGGATCCCGTTTGCATGAATTGTTAAATACATAAATTAGTAGTAAAAAAATAGTATTAGCATTAAGCTAAATGAAACATTTTTTTTTAGTGTGAAAATAATTAGATTTCAAAAGAAGTTGAAAAAGTTAAAACATTGTTTGAAAGAAAAAAACACATCAAAAGTATTTATCATTAAAATAATAATAATAAGTATATTTCAAAATTGTTATTGAAGAATAAATTTGATAAAACAAAAACTACCACGTTTTCACACATACATATAAACATAAAAAAATTATAAATTAAAATAATGTGTTTTTCTTCAACTATAAATATTAATTTTATATTTTAAACAATAAAAAGAAAATTTAGTAGAGTCAAATTGACCCAAAAATAATAGTATTTACATATTCTAGAAGCTTTATCTAGGGATAGATTTGATAAAGAAAAAGCTACACAATATTCAAATAAGTTCCATTATATTTAACATAAAAAGCTAGGAAATTTAGTAGTAGAAATCTAATGACTAAACAAAGCTTTCTTTCTTAAAAATTGGCGATTGATGTCTTGTACAACCACATGATTAGGAAGGCTATTTTAGTGGCATTGTGCTTTGTGAGGTTTTATGCACTCGATGAATTTGATGAGTAGGTGATCTTAATAGATTGCATACTCATAATTTGCATACTCATAATTTGCTTTGTATTTAATATGAATGGGGTACATGATCAACCAGTTTTTGCATTAGAATCAATAAGACACACAAAATGTAGAGGACCAAGTGTATGCCAATCAAAATGTCTATAGAATATCATGAACCATTATAGTAATGGTGTGCACCCCCTACGGCCTCTTAATTTAAAAAAAAATATTTTTAAATTCAAATAAGATTTTGAAGTAGAACTTGACATACAATTTGTTGAATTACAATTCATATGGATCAACTAGGATTTGAACTTAAGAATTTTTGTTTTGCTATTAGAGTTGTTTATTAGTTGAGCTATTGAAATCTTTATGGCCATTCTGTAGTCAATTTGGATGTAACATATTTCCAACACCCCCCTTAACCTACATTGTAGGTGCTTGGGGCTCCTGGTTTGGTTTTGATAGCACATGTTGAGCTATAGATCATTTCATCCATAGTTATGTTTCTTTCCCCAATAGATTCGCCATCTATTGGTGTTTTTTTCCCATTGAACCTTGAAAACCTTCTAAAGGACAACCGACTCTTAAGCTCAAGGACTTCAAGATTAGGGGCCAATGAACGAGAGATGGATTTAACACTTTTATCCCCTGCACTTCAGGCTCTACAAGACCTAGGTGGGTATCCCTATATGTAAAGTAGATAAGCTTTCATACAGATGACAAGGGTTTGTAGGGATAGTTACACCCCTTGTTCTCAAATGTTTAAGTTCAGGTATGAAGCAAGAAACATGAAAGAAAATCTAAACTAAGGAAGCAGGGAAAAAGGTTTTTGGTTATAAAGTTTGTTTCTGAGGATGGGGGAGGAAAACCATGCAAGACTAGTGCTTGCCTTGGGCTACAGAGTCATATGTCATGTATTTTATGATGACAACACAAATCATATCTTGAGGGTCTTTTGAATAGATTATCATCTTGTGATAACCCCACCTACACAAGCCTGTTATGCCACTCTACTTACAAATCCATCTGAAGGTATAATATCTTCACTATCTCTATGCAAGCATTTACAGCACTCCTTGAAATGGCAAGTAAACAATTCAAACAAAAAATGTGTTTGAAGAATCTCAATAACCTTGATACTTCGATTCAAAAGGAAATACACTTCAAAATAAAGGCAACAACATACCAGTGTATATTCATATATGCCATAGTTACAAGATATAGAGATAATGTCATGTAATGGCTTGCAAGCATAGATCTTCACCTTTCAACAATATATCTTCTGTACATAGTATCCACCTTACCAATACACAAAACCTCCTTAGAGAGAAATGACCTCAAAAACCTAACAAAAACAACAAAACTTGCCTTTATGGTTGAGGCATAACCCAAAACTTGACCAACCACAAACCCTAACACAACTAGGGTTTACCCACGACAACAAAAAATTTGCATCAAGAGAAAAATCTGGCCAGATCTGAGAAGTAGACCACCATCAATGTTGTAGACACCAATGCCGAGAAACCACATCAATGAGCACACAAACTGTGAAGACAACCCATGCCAAATCCACAACAAATCATGGTAAAGGATAGAGCTTTGACAAAAGGGAGGTCGACGTCACAAAAGGAGGCATGGGAACCACTCCACCATAATGGGAGTAGGTAGAAACAACATTAAAGATCATCCCTGCCCATCCAAAAATCAAATCGGGCCACCAAGAGAGTCGTTGCAGCATTAATGGCACAATGTGAAAATATGCCAAACATGAGGATGATCAGGCCATCAGGCCCGAAAGGAATGCCTTCCTGTGAATTAAATGGTTTGTAGGACCGAAGAAAACATTTCCGTCAGATATCGGGCTTCGATGTTTCATCATACCTTGTACACTTCATACATTGGGCATCGATAACGACATCAACATCAGGCATGAGGCTTACCGCTTACCGCTTACTAGAGAAGAAAATCAATCAATTGTTGAATGGGAACACATTTTGGATTTTGTGTGGCAAGCAAGGTTGCAAGCCAATTATCCCTTGCGTATCTCTCTAGGAAAAGATAACCTATAATATTTAGTTAACCAAAATTTATGTGCCCACTTTGTAATAGTAGAAAAAGAGAGAGGAGATGGAAAGATAAAAATTTAATATATGTTTTAAGAGAATCCTTGTGGAAAATATTGTAAAGAACTTGGAGATATCATCGCTCATATCCATGATGAACAATATGAGGTTGTGGAAGGTTACAATATAAAGGCTAGAGAGGAGATATACTTGGCAAATTATATGAATGTATGTTTTGATTAGGGGTAAAAAATGGGTTTTGAAGGGGCCCGAAACCTTATACAAAAGAAGACAGCTGAAACTGAAGAAAACAACACTAAGCACAAATCAACCCAACAACAACAAGCTACTAAAAAGATAACTCACAAACCAACAATAGCTCGACAACAACCTCAAACAAATTATCAAGACTACACAGGATAAAAAAGATAAGGGCCTGAAGCCCCAATACAACCTGGTTTTAACTGGGTCCAGAAACCCTTAAAGAATCTACCTGCATCTGCCAGGTATCAACAACCTAGCCACTCATGGAGATATTACAATGACCACTTGAAGCAATCAGGAAAAAATGCAGCACAACTGCATCAACCAAGTCTTGACAGTAATAACCACCTGAAACAATTAGGCAACATAGCAACAAAGTAGCAGCCAACCATCTGCTCAGAATAAGCAACACCGAGCTCATCATAGAAAAAAGTAATTTAATGGTAAAGAACACCATTAAACCCAACCCCCTAATAAACAATACCAGCACACAAAAGGAAACACACCCCTTGGAGCTCCCAACAACACCATAGACCAACTCCAAATCCACCTCAAGAGGAAGGAGCTCCCCTCTATAGGAGAGGATGCTGTGAAAAACCAAAAAACTGAAAGCACACCTCTCCAGCAACCTCATGCACCACCAAAAAATTCACCTCAATAGGATCACCACCAGAAGACGCCAGAAAAGAGGACTTCCAGCCACTTCCACCACACCCACCTCCAACTAAATAGGAAATGACTCTTGAACATCAAGAGTTGTCTTCACCTCAAAAGAAGACACAATGCACAAGAAATGGAAGGAAGCCAAAGCTCCAGAAGACTGAGGGAACACACCATCCTTTGGTTGAGCAAGCAGGAGCTTCAAGAGAGAGACCACAACCACAACCACCAAGCACATAGCCAAAGCAACAACAAGGAGGATAGTCCACCTAACAAGCAAAGTATCAAGAGCAAATAAACCATATAACATGACCCTCTCGAGACAACCCAAGACCTCCTCCAACGTCCAAAGAAATAACTAGAAAAGACACCTAGCTTCCAAGACAGACCCAAAAAAAGAGAGCTCCTCCAAGAGAAGACCTAGGGCTAGGAACAACTGAAAACCCCCTTTGAGAAAGATAGCCGAGTCAACCACAAAGGGTACCAAAAGCTCTGAACCCAAGAGGAACAAGAGCAGTACGAGAAGCGAGAAACTCCTCCAATCAGACCAAGAAACTATAGACAGGAGGTTGCGACCCTCCAAAACAAAGCAACAAAACAAGCAGCCTCAGCAAGAATCCACCCAGAAGAAGCCAACCACATGCCAAACCAACATTCGAAGCACACAGGCCAAAGGAGAGGCCAAAAACCCATCCACTCAGAAATGCTTCAAAGAAAAACACTGGATCCTCAAGAAACACATGATATATAGGTCCAAAATTACCCAAGAGAGGTGAAACTGAATGAATCTGTTCCCTCCCAAACCAACAACATACTCCTCACAGAGGTGAGGCTTCCCTAGGCCACATGCAACAAAATATTCAACAAAGGTAGCCACAAAAGACAAAGCAGAGAGGAACCTCTGCATTCCACAGACGAGGGAAAAAACCCCTCCATCAAACCAAGGAAACTTCCCAGCAACCAACGACCCCACAACCAACTGTTGCTTGGAGGCGAAGGAATGGTATACAAAAGATCCAGATTGAGAGCCCTCCAAAATAGGGAAAGAAGGGAACATAGGAGCAACCACTCCCAACGCAGGGAAGAGTTAAGAGTCCTGACCACAAACTCCCTCAGCGTTCCACAAGAAGTAAGAAAGGCTATAAAAACCCTCTTGCAGCAGCCCAAACAACTGGGACAACCATCGGCCAAGAGCAAGGACCTGAGAAGGAAGAAAATCCTCCCACAAATCCATGACGTCGTTTCCATCTGCATCTTCATCCTCTCCAGCTTCTCCCTCAACCGCACCATCTCCCGAATTAGAACCTGATCTCCCGCTCATCGCAACTCTCTATCAATTATGAGATTACATGTATTATGCACCATGTATTGTTATTGGTTGATAGCCTTCTATACAAAATATTTTTCATATTGTGGAGTAGTTATTTTATAGGAGTTTAAGGTATTAGTGGAAATAGAAGGTTCCAAATTTGAAGTGGATATTTTAGTAGTTTTTTTTTTAATTTCCAAAAAGGTAACATCTAATTTGGGATCTTTTAATTTATTTTACAAAGAGTGAGCGAAGTAATTATTTTCCAGATTTTATGCTTTAAAACCTGTATTAGCTATCAACCCTCCCAACAGAAAAGGAAGATTAAAAAAATGATATATTATTTATTTTTTGAAGATCTCAATTTTTTTTTTTTTCAAAATAATAAAAATGTATCGGTTATTTTATTTAGGTTTAAAGAGAAAAAAGTTTTACAATTAGTTGATATTTTTTTTTGAAGGTAAACAATTTAAATATTGACTGGTGATAAGATATTGCGTTGAGTTCTTGGAAGTTTTAGGATAAAATTCAAGGAAAATTTTAATAATATAATATTATTCCATATTATTTTTAATTTAGTTTCGTGTTTATTTTGAGAGAATTTTTTGATGCAATTATATCTTGATAAATAGTATTTTTTTATGGGAACTTAGGATCATTCCAATAGACTTCACTTATCTTTGTTTACACACATTCTCATATATTTTACCTTATCTCATCCATAACTACATTCTTTTCTACACATCCTATATTTGGACGATTATTCCTTATACAAGCCTCATTATTCTATTATCATGAGTCATTCTTCTAGATGTAGGATTGGTCTTGTGTTCATAGTTTTAACCTTTATATCTTCAAAATTTAAATTTCATTGATTCTCACCCATTTCACTAGTCAATGTGAGCTAGCTAAACACATGTTTACCCAATTTATTTCTATGTATCATTTAAGAAAATTTGATTACATTCATTTATCATCCACAAGAATAATTCAAATAACATTCATATTTAAAGAAAGAGCATACTAGGAACACCTCAATTGAAGCACCTAAAAATAATCTAAACCTACATGGCATCATCTTAAGACATTTAGGTGATTTAATATTCTTTAATCCTTAACATGATCATAAATCCAAACTTTTTGAAGGATAACCTAAGAGAATATGTCCTCTAACAATCTATGAATCCTCCTAAATTAGTTGTGTATTTGACTACTAAATTCTTAAACAACACCTACTAAAGTTTTTCCAAAAAAAACTTCCATGGAAGCATGGTATTATAGAGGTGAAAGAATTGTTTAGTAAAAAAGAACATTTGCCATGGATTTATATTAAAAATGCTAACTCATAACTATTCAATAGAATATGGCTACCAATATAATGATCTTGATGAATATCATGAAACAAGTCATGCTCGTTAATTTATCATATATGGCCATGTCTTAGAAGTGATCCATCTATTTTACTAATAAAACCACTTATAGGTGCTATTGGATGGTCGATAGAGACATACATATTCATGTTGGCCAAGCACTATATATTTATGTTTTTTTGTTATTCATTACATGCAGTGCTTGGATGATAGGAATATTTATATGTTCATATTAGCCATTAAGTAGCAGTTATAGGTGTTTTTACTAGTACTTAGAGATATGAAAAACATTAAAACAAAAGAAGCATACATTCAAATAAATAACCTCCCTTGTAGGCTTGGAAACAGATATTCACTCTTGCCTATCGTATAGAATTTTATGACAATTTGGTCATTTAACTATTTTTCAGTTAATATTTTAAGAAAAATATAGATTGTGAAAAATATATATTTGTGAAGATCAATAAAACATAATAATGAATGTTTTTTCAAACCAAATTTCTATCACAAGATTTTATCTTCGTTCTATAATTCACTACCACATTTGAGTAAGCAAAAAAGCCAACATACAAATAATATGACACATAATATTAAAAAATATTTTCTTAAGAGATAATTAAGAAGGATGGCTCACTTCATGTAGAGCATTGCATAAAATAGCTAACATGAGAATAAAAATATACCAAAAATATGTGAACATGATAGCTTAAGTTGTATCCACAAATGTGACATAACACAAGTAAATAGATTTAGGACTAATTTTCTTACAAACCATTAACTTTGTTGCAATATACATATAAAGTATTTTGATCGATAGACCAACACTTTATCTCCTTCCATATTTACATTATACACTAAAACGAGTAAAGATTTAGGTGTAGACATAAGAAGTCCAAATTCAAGTATTATTTCTTTGTCAATCACATGTTTGTACAATCCTCTTTAACTTAATGCAATAGACTTCTTGTCTATGTATTGTGGAACAAAGAAATTAGAGATCCACCCTAATAGAATTGAAGTTTTTCTTGAATACTTTGATAGTGTGCTCTTAAATAGACAATATTCTATCTTATACCTAATTGGAAATGTGTAATTCCCAATTCTACTTTAAAGGTCTTGTAACTCAAATCCCCAAAAAAAGAGTTTCAAAAAATATAAGTAAATTTTACAAGATAATGATAAATTTGTAATCCTCTAGCTTCCAAAATAATAATTCAAAAAAAAAAAGAAAAAAAAAATAGAGTTTATGAACAATGAAGAATAATAATATATTAAAAAATTTAAAATATTATTAAATATAATTTTATAGTCCAAGAGTTAAAAATATCCTAAATTCATATATTTACTATTACAATGAAATAAATTACATACATGATCAAATAATAATCTTATAAAGATAAAATGTTCTTTGTATCATATTCTAACTTCAAGATATTTCTTAAAAAATATAAAGCTAATATTGATATTTTAGATATATGTGAGAGATATTAATCTACAACTGTTTTATTGACTACATTAGACACATAAATTTTAATTTATTAGTCTTACTATACACATAAGTTTGTATTTTTATTTAAGAATTATAATCCACCTCCTTGTTTATACTTAAAATCAAATACTTTATTAAAGTCAAATTGCTTTAATATTTGATTTTATCCAACCTTCAATTTATTATAAAAAAGTATTAATATTATTTTATTTATGAAATACCTAAAATAAAAATTAATTCAAACAAAATATTAAGGTATATTTAATCATATAAAATTATATATATTTACTATTTTTATTTATTTAAGAGTTATTGTACTAATGTAATGACTTGAATGTGTTATCAAAACTATTAAAGAGTAGACATACTAATTCTACAAAATATTTATGTACATGGTTATTTTCATTTACTTATAACATTGAGTAAAATAATTTCAAGGAAATATTTTTAATAAATAAAATAATAAATAGATATATAAAAATAATAATACTGTTAAATTAATTGTTTGGTATGGTTTTTTGATAAGATAAGCAACATTTACAGGGTGCTGTATCCTTCACACAGAAAGCCCATTGGGAAAAAAAGGAGCTAGTTCAAACTAGAACATGAACTAGGAGAAACATAGAAACAACTGACAGACAACTGTAGAACAACAAATAAGGACTAGACAACCCTAGAACCTGAGGGGACCAATCTGACTCCCATCACCCTAGGTCGCAAAGAAGCAACGAACTAGACAACCCCTAAACCTGAGGGGACCAATTATTTGATATGGTTAAATATATAATAAAACAATTATTTTAAATTAAATATTTTTTAAAATATTAAAAAATAAAATACATATTAAATATAATAGTATCTAACTTATAAGTAGATTTTATGTGTTTTATAAATAAATAATAGATTACATATAAATATAGAATAATTTTTGCAAATTAATATTTTTTTAAATAATCTCAAAACATGTTTTTCAATTCGATCCTCACTGGGCATCAAGTAATTGGGAGATTCCCTCGTGGTCACGACAACTCGGGCCCATCCAACCGCAACAAACAATTTTTTCAAGTGTTTTTTAACTATAAAATAAAAAAAATTTAAATAAAATAAAATAATTTCTAAATCTAAAGTAAAACAAGTGTGACATACTGGCTAGTACTTATAGTTTTGTAGGTTTGAAAATAAATAAATGTAAGTTTTATTAATGTGAATAAAAATAAATGTAAGTTTTGTTAATTATAGTGTTTTAGTATTGTTAACTAGTTCTTTGCATGACCTAACCTTGATCTTAATTCACACTCTAACTCTAACCCTATCTCTAGCCCTTACTCTAACCTTAACAATAAATCCTAAACCATTATCCTAACCCTAAACCTATCTCTAACCCTTACCATAGTTGTAACACTAATCATAACTATAAACCTAACTTTAAACCCTAAATGGTTAACCATAATCATAACCCTAACCTTGCCCTAACCTTAACCACATCCCTAATTATAACCAAAAACCCCAACCCTAATCCCATCTATAATCTGAATCATAATTGTAACTCTAAACCTAACCTAAACCCTAATCTAACCTAATCCTAACCCTTTTTTCTCATAACCCTAACCCTAAGTCTAACCCTAACACTAACTCTAACACAAACAGTAAGCTCTAAACCATAATCTTAACCCTAACTCAAACCATAATATAAAATGAAAATATTTAAATATCTAATCTAGAAATATTGAAATTCTCTAAAAATTGTTTCTATTAATTTAATTTAAATATTGAAATGTTCATATCTTTAATATAAATTAATGTTATGCATTTTGATAAAAAATGAATTTTAGTTTCTAAATTTTTAATTTGAATAACAAATCAAAAAATTTGATGACAAAAATATATAATAATATAATACATTATTATGGTAGCATACCTAAGGACAACTAGATGTTTCCCTAGAGTGTTGCGACACTGCAATGGTGCGGGTTTAGCCTATGCGTGGGGTGTTGACTGGCTCGTGCAACTGGTTGTGGTTGTGGGCAGTGTTTTTCGCCGGTGTGGGTGTGTGGTAGGGCTACAGTGACCCTCTATTTTTTGCAGGTTGCCTTGTTTTTGTATTTTTCTTGTTGTTTTTTCCCCTTCGAGTTGTGGTTGGTCCCTTTTTTGTGGGCTTTGTGTGCGTTTTTGGCTGTGTGGGCTGCATGGTCCATGCAGGGGGTTTGGGGGACCCTTGGTTGCTTTCTTTTAAAGAGGCTATCATTGATGGGGACTCATCATCCTCTAGTTATGAGGAGGCTATTAATTTCCTCTTGTATGTGACAGAGGAGTCGAAGAACAACCAATCTCAGTGTTTTCAGTCAAAACCCAATGCCCAGATGTTTAGAGAGATGTAAAGATCGCCCGGTGTTGGTGATCAACCTAGAAGATGTTGTTGAGGATGTGCTATATCTATCTGACACTAATCTGCAAATTTATGGGGGTTCATATTTCCTTTCCCTTTCTAGAGAATTGGGTCAAAAAAAATTGGAACCCTAAAGGAGACTTGGAAATAATTTTGGGAGCTAATGGTTATTTTTTGTGGTCTTCTCTTGAATTGTATACCATAATGCAATTTTTTAAGGGTGCCCATATTTTCACAATCAAGTGGGACTTTTCATCAAACCATGACATTTGGGGTTTGATATGTCTAAAGAGCTTCCATTAAGGATTCCTATTTGAATTCTCTTACCTCGCCTTCCAATGGAGTTTTGAAGTAAGGACATCTTGCACTCTATTGTTGTTGTTCTAGGGAAGGCCTAGGGGCCCTCCTGTCAGACTCTAGATCGAAGGGTAACTTCCGTTGCTCATTTGTGTGTGGAAATTAATTTAAATAACCCTCTTTTGAAGTTTGTTGAAATTAGGCTAGGAGGTATATGTTGGATTCAATAGGTGGATTATGTAGCACTAACCTTTTGCTATCGTACTTGCCATAAATATGAGCATTTACAAAGGAATTTCCCCAAGCTACATGCTAAAACTCATCAGCCTCAACCAAGTGTGCATGTGCAAATAGCTCTAAAGCAAAAGAAAAAGCTTCAATTCAGAATGAGGAGCCTTATTCAAATGGGTTTATACCTATAAAATCTTGGTTGAGAGCAAAGGTGCCAAATTGCCAAAACAAAGCCACACTTAGAGAAGCCTCTGGTAACATATTTGATGTGCTTGAAATTTTTGAGTTAGATTCAATGGAAGTACATTATCTCAGCTTTGGGACCCAGATTTTTTAAAATGGTCTATTAAAAAATAGTAACTTGGGGAGTTACTTCTCCTTGCTTCGACATGACCAATAATACCTCATGTGGATAGTGATTACTATAAAATTTACAAATTCACACTTTCTCCAATGATAAGGAACCTCCTTAAATATAATAGAAAGGGTGGTAAAATTCCTTAAGGGGAATTAAAGTCACACCTATTCAAAGAAATGATTCATAGATAATTAATAATCTAATATTTATTAGACTATAATTATTTTAAATGGAGTATTCTTAATAAAGCATATAATATATATGATTTTATAACCTTATATTAAAAAATCTATATAAATGTTATAAGTGTATGATCCATAATAAAATTATGTTCTAATACTCCCCTTTAATGTTAATAAGAGCCATCACATGCCATTTTTCTTAAAAGAAAAAATGAAGTACAACACTAATGGAGATCTTCTTTGATAGTGTTAAATGGGAACACAAATATATGTCAAAATGAAGAGCATGTATTGTAGATTGCATTAAAGTTTTTTTTTCATAATTTATAATCCTAGTGTTTTAAAAATATGTTATATGAAGTCTTATAAAACAAATATTGGAGCTTGAGTATACTCAAATTATCCTCACCTCAAGTTCATTACATAGTTCTCATAGATTTACAAACAAAATAATCTTACAATTTATTCTTATAGAACTTAGATTATGCCTAAAGGTCTTATATTATGACTATTAGGAGTTACATAATTCCTAGAGGACTTAAAGATGCCAAATGACTTACTAATTCCTAGAGGTCTTATGTTATTCTTGTTAGGACTTTATTATCCATGTTAGGACTTAAATATGGATTTAGCCACTAGATGGTGTCATTGACATGCACACTACCCCTCGTTGGCATCACCTTAAGGCCAATCATTGATATGAATTTGGATAATTTTGTACTACACAATGACTTTATAAAAAATATGCAACTTGTTTTTTAGGATTCCCATATTGATGATAAATATCTCTTTTTCATCTTTTCTCACGTATGAAATGAGATTGAATTTCAATAGGTTTATATCTTTGATAATGAATAATATTATTAACAAATGCAATAAAAAATTGATTATCATATAGGAGTGTGAAACTATGATTTAATTCCACTTTAATTTATTTTAGAAGTTATCTAATCTAGATAGCTTCTCTAGCTACTTTATAAGCACTTCAATATTCAACTTTTGTTACCAATAATTTTTTTACAACTCCATGTGATTGCACTTGTTCCAATTTTAAACACATATCCAAGAGTGAATTTATGATATATGGAATCCTTTCTTTGGGATGAACTTTCCATGATTTTTAATGTGCATTTCTCTTGTTCTTTGTAGTAAGAAATGAGAGTCTTTGGTAAGAGTAAAATAAATCTAGTTATCATTTGGTAAGGTTGTAATTTTACTAGTACCTAGATGAAAATATTCCATAAATCTTCAAAGCCATATTGATTCCTTTTGGAGCTAATTTTGCATTTATCTTTTTGACTAAAAAATATAGAAGATAGCCTTTGAAACATAAAAATATGGTGGTCCTCTAAGATTAGTATCCATAACCTAGGTCCATTTCCACATTTTTTATAAATTTCATTGAGATATAGATCACAAGGTGCAAGAGATTGACTTTCAGACCTGAAGGTGAGCCAATTAGACCTGGATCTACATCTGATGGGGGATTGGAATTGATTAGAAATATTGTTGGAATAATTAAACTAATGATCTTATATTCCCTAATATTAAAAATGCAAGACCCCAAAAACTAAAAAATGGAAACATCTTACTAGTGGATTTGGGAAGTGTAGAGGACAACAAATATGGTCAAAAGTTTTGGTTTTAAGGTGCCTATAAGGACTCATTCACCCATGGGTGAATGGGTCTTTGTATAGAGGTTTAGATAAAAAATTTGGGTCCTCTGGTACAAGATCCGAGCTTTTGTTTGCTACTAGTCTCATTGTTGAAAAGTCAGAAATAAACGTTGCAACTAAGTTTTCATGGCTTGACAACAATGAATGCAACAATGCAAAATTTCTCCTTTGAGATCTCTTCAATTATTCTTCAACCTAAGACTTGCACATACACAAAGAGAGAGAAAAATTATTTGTTTGAATGGGGATCTACCTTAGTCAAACCCCATGTTTGGTAATTAAACCTTGATAGAAAGAAATAATGACAAAGGAGAAGGAAATGATGAATTAACACTTGCTTATTACAACTCACCAAACCTTCAATGACTTCCCTTAGAGGAATGAAGACAAACACATCACTCTAAGGATTGGATCTTGCTTAAATTGACTTGATTGATTGCTTGAATATTTACTTGAATGCTTAAAAACCTACATCACAATGTTAGCCTTCAAAACATAACAAGAACACACATGACTTTGACATGATGTTAGGATCTTGATTGCTATTGTAGATGACTGATAATGCTGCCCTTGAATGCTCTTGAAAATAATATTTTTTCTTGTGAAGTTCACCTCTTGCTAGATGATTTCAAATGATAAAAATAATGTATTTATAGGTGTTTATCTAGTTTCCCAAAAAATAGATTCCAAAATCAGACAATTGCAAGTTGAATTTGAATAATTAAAATGTCGTGAAAACATATTTTAAAATGGCTCTTAGGACTTAAAGGGGACCCATTCGCCCTTGGGTGAATGGGTCTTGGCCTATAAGTCTAGGACACACATATTCCAAGGTGATTAAAATATTATTTCATTAATTAAATGTTGGTTCCCCTTTCGGAAAATGGGAAAAATAAGGCTTTGGAATGCATAATTTGGCAAATTAGAAGCTTAATTAAGTCTAATTAATTAAGGGACCCAAACATAGTGTGAAATTGTAAAGGTATGCAATTTCCTACTCTACAGTCTTTTAAAAGTATTATACCATCCATGTAATAGCACCAACATCATTTATTTTGAAGACATCTAGTCTATGGTAGATTTCCTGTAAATGGAATCACTAACATTGTTAGTAACACAATAATCAAATAAAGTTTATTCTTGGTGTGGGAATAATAAATATCATGATTAGTTATATGCAATTATCATATGCCAATGAGAATATATCATTTCTCATAAATCTAGAATAGTCAATTTAAATGTAGATAATTTGATGATTATTAACAAGGAGATCATATATGATATTTTCATGAACATAATGAATAATTTTTCATGTTTCTTTTGAAAAAAAATATTCATGATTTATAATAATGATCTATAAAATATTTAAGCAATGAGTGAACTATTCTTTCCATGTTTTCTCCTCAGATAGTTCACTAGGGTGACAACCACCCATTTACAAGTAGGTGAATTATACCCAAGAATTTTTTAAGGATACATGAAGCTCATATTAATACAAATTGTATCAAATATTTGTAAACAAATATCTTTACAATTTAATGAATCATTTTAAAGTGGTGAAGAGATTCATGAAACAAATAAATCACTTCCCTCAATAATTCATCAACTTAATTTTTATGGTGTATATAAAATACATGGAAATATATGGAAAGAGCACTTGAATCATATGAACTTTAGCTTGCATTTCACTTCCAGCAGGAATTTAATATTAAATTCCAACTCTAATAAGCAAAATATTAACATGTATACAATGCAAATGTGAGCATATAAAGAAAACTAAGAGAAGATTCATACCATATGACATATGAGGGGATAAATATATTTGAAAATTTATAAATATATTTTGAAGTGGTTATAGAACTTTATTTGTGTTAGACTCAAATATTTAGGTTAAATAATCATTTGACTAGTGATATGAACATCAAAATATCAACCTTATTGATCTCAAAGAAAGCATAATTATATAAATATTATAAATTATGAGAAAATGGAGATTAGTATTCCAAAATCACACATCTTTATCAAGTAATAGATTTTGATCTCTATGATGTACATTCATGATTAGCGCCAAAATATGAAACAATGTTGAATTCTACGATGTAAAATATGTGCAAGAAATAATTGAAGAACCAATCACTTACAATAGATGATTTGATAAATTACAAGTATACACCATCTATCGTAACATTGTGAAACGAGGCATTGCAGACAAACCCCTTTAATCTAATACTCTTCATATATCTTCAAATATTGTGCAAACATGTATTCTCAAGGATGTGATTCACAAGGAAATAATACATTATTATATTGGTCATAAGCAATATTATTTTCATACATGCAAAACTCTTGATGATAAGTTTATTTACATGTATGTCAAGTGTGTAAGTTGGATGATTATAAAATATTTGAAAATATGACATAATGAGACATCTCATAGAATAGATAGGATTCATCATGAGATAATCATACTACTTCATCATATGTAAACAATAGGTTACCATTACAATCCATTTATATTTCAAGGTACTCCTAACCTTTGTCAAAATGAAAGTTTTGGAACATAATATGAAAATTACCAAGATTTATGTTTGTCTTAGAACCAATATTACAATCTAAGATGAAAATAAAAATTTCAATACTTATGTACTCACATGCATAGAATGCTCAAGTGATTTTATTTAACTCTAAGCAAAATATCACCTTGATGATCAACACAATTCGTCCTATATGAAAAAAAACATTATCCATGACTCTCAATGACAAGCATGGAGACATTAAAAAGGAAAATCAATGGCAATCTTATGGAAATGGCAATAAATTAAAGACAATACCTAATGTTCATTGCAATCAACGGAAGGGACAAAGCTACAGCCGCCTTTGATTTTTCTACCTCCTTTGAATCTTGTTATACTATTTTGAGTTTAACAATACCTTAGCAAGCAAGCAACCATAGAAAAATAGACGGAGCATCCAAAATGCACAGGCTTTTTCCTCTAATAAAATATCATTTCCAAACGGGGGAATTATCTTTTGGCGAACCCATCTGATCATCAAAATATATTATACAGAGGAAGATGATATCAACGTGCCAACAAATATTAGGAACCAAAGCTGGGCGATGTAAATGATATGATTAAATTGCGAAAGGACAAATGCTATCATAACAAGTATCGAGGGAACCAAGCTAATTTATATATACCAAATCAATGAAATTTGAAGCTTGACAATTTAAACGAGATTTGGCATTTCCAAGGCTCCGAAAATGATATTTCCAAGATATTTGTTAATTCTTGAATGTATTGTTTAAATTATATTACCAGTTTTTGTCATATAATTAATTTGGATCAGGCGAATTCATCGTCAGTAATTCATCGCAAGAAAATTCATTGCAATGAAAATTCACCACCAGCAATTCACAGATATCAAAAATTTCAAAATCTTGGAAATATATATTAAAAATGTTAATGTGATGAATTTTTGGTGGCAGTGAATTGCTGGAGGTGAATTTTCCTCGTGATGAATTTGTCATGGAGATGAATTTTCTTATGGTGAATTGCTGATGGTGAATTTTCACGGAACCAGTTAGCTGGTTATGTTATCATGGAGCGCTATTTATATTCCTCCAGTGCGATCGACAGTGCTTTGAGTATGAAACTCGGATAATAATAATCCTCATTTGAAGAACTGAATATTTTATAGAAAATTCAAATAACTGTGTTGCCACATCATTAACCACCCTCCTATGGCTTGGGGTTGATGAGGCATTTTGTGAAAGAATTCGTTTATTGATTCTTGTGACACGGTTTGCAGTATTTAGGAGTTTGGTTGAAAGATCATGATTTATGATTATTTTATTCATGTTAAAAAATATATTTTCTGATTTTATAAAGGAATTTGATCTATTAAAAGGAGTACAACTTTTTATAAAATAGGCATTTTAAAAGGTTTTGTGATTTTGATTATAAGAATATTGTAATTCTAAGAATAATGAAATAACTTTGAATTAATTGTGACATATAATATTATAAATATACATTATACATCACTTAACAATCAAATAGATAGTAGTCACAATCCTATGCTATATAAATATGTAAGGGGGAAAAAAACTAGTATGAAAGTTCTCTTAATATTAGCTATAAAAAAAATGACTGAGTTTCCCAACTTCTGTTTTAATGAATTGATTTTAAAACAATAAAAAAGACACAACAGATGCATTGCAAAATGACCTTGCATATGTGTTGATTGAGCATACTTATATTGTAGCATCAATCAACCAGGCAGAACTCTATCAACTAAACTAATTTCTACTTCAATGCTGAAATTTATCGAACTTAAATAAAATTAATTAAAATAGAATAAAACCCTTACATTACTATGTTATGTTATTACATTTTAAACTCAAACATATTTTTTTATATAATTTATTATAATAAAAAAATGTAAAATAAAAATTTAGAGGCCTCTAAAATTATTGTGATTTTTTATGTCATCTATAATGTACACACTCATTCTAATGGTCCCACTCTCCAATTTACTTTGTCATGACGATCTAATTGTCATGCTATGCACTCCATTATTGATGCCATTATATCGACTCTTTTATCTTCCACATGCTTCCAAGTATCAAGTGGCTCCATTTGTCACATCATTCCAAATTTCTTCTCTTAATGTCACTTCTTATCATCACGACTCCCTCTTCTCTCTTTTAGCATATGAAGATATTTGTGTTCACTTTGAAAGCAGTTTGGAGGTGGAAAATTTGAATGAGCTATTTGAGGAGACAAGGCTTCACAAATTCATGGACATTGAAAAAAATGAAAATGTATTAATTTTGTGTCTCTTGATCCCTTAGACTATTTGACCTCATGGACATCATTAATATATCTTCATTCATTCATTCATTTCACATTTGTTCCTTGTTCGAATAGGTGAATTCGCCTTCCACATGCTTTCATGTATGATTATGCATTATTTCCAAATGATTCTCATATCTTCCACCTTTTACAACATTTCACATTTCTTTCATACACTTTCTTGTACAATTTCGTGTTTCTTCCACGTGATTTCACTATCTTGCATATAGTTTCCTTGATGAAATAGATACACCTATCACAGGAACGTTTCTTCCTCAAAAATTTAAACACAAATCACACCTATTCACTCTACTTATCCCCATATAATGGCCCATCAAACAAAAAAACCATATATAAAGAGTTTATATGAAGTATATTGGTCTTGATTTCAAGCCTATATCGATGGTCATATGATTGTATTTAATGATTTTTGTCATAAAAAACAATTGAAAATTTGAAAATATTGAATGAAATAAAAAGATAAAATTTTAAACTTTTCGTCAAAAAATTTATAAGATTATAATAGAATATAGGTATATCCGAACTATAATATATTTTTCAAAACTAAAATATCCAAGAAAAATTTGAATATATAGGTAGTCATCACAAAATATTAACTTGACAACCACCAAAATTAAGCCAAGCGCAGCATCTTTAGACTTTCTAAAAAATATTTTTCTTTCCCGGTTTGCTTCTCGCAGCCTCTCTTGAATTTAAGATATCTTGAATATATTAAGCTTTTGTTATCATTCTTTTAAAAATCATGATGGAATATTCAGCCTCCCTATCGTAAGTTCTTTTTTATATCTATGTAATGGAACTGTGAAACAGACGCTTGTTACTAGTTTGATTTTTCAATGTTTATAATTGTTCAGTGATGAGATGAGGCGAGGCTGTTAAAGAATATTGTGAATATTGTATTGAAAGAAATAAGCAATGTGCCATTAGTAGTTGCAAAACATCCAGTACGACTCAACGAAGCAGTAGAAGACTTTGACAATACACTCCAACTTGCCCAGGTTGATCAGGGTGCACAAATTGTGGGTATTTGGGGCATGGGTGGTTCGGGCAAGACCACACTTGCGAAAGAATTATACAACAAAAGATGTTCATCCATGGAGAGGTCCAGCTTTATTTTTGATATCAGAGAAGCCAAAGGGGTGTTGCAAAACAAGCAAATTCAACTCCTCAAAGGCCTCGGTAAAAATGAAGCATTTGACAATGTAGAGCAAGGCAAGGCAATTCTAGCAAGGCATTTGAGATCTTTTAGGGTGCTCATTGTTATGGATGATGTGGATCATGCTAACCAATTGGATGCTCTGATACCTGTGAAAGAAAGCCTCGTGAGGGGGAGTCTCATCATTGTTACAACACGGGAATGTGAAGTTCTTACATCTTGGGGCATATCTTCCATATATAAAATGAAAGTATTAGATCCATTTAATGCCAAGAAACTTTTTTGTTGGCATGTTTTTTTACAATCCTCTCCTCTTGATGGATTTGAGGAGCTTGTTAAAAAGTTTGTAGAGGTTTGTCATGGATTGCCCCTGTCTCTCAAGGTATTTGGAGGACAGCTATATGGAAAGTCTTGCAAACAATATTGGGAGACTCTATTTCATAAGATTTCAAAGATATTGCCTACTGATATTAAAGAGAGACTCAAAGTAAGTTATGATGCCCTTGATGATGAAGAGAAAGAGGCATTTCTTGACACTGCTTGTTTCTTTATTGGAGAAAAGAAAAGCTTAGCGATTGAAGTTTGGGATGGTTCAGGGTGGAGTGGTCTGTATAGTTGGGAAAGACTTCTAAATAAATGTTTGGTTGAGCTTGATTACAACAATTGCATAAGAATGCATGATCACTTAAAAGATATGGGAAGAGAAATTGCAAATCAGCATTCGCCCTACCGACTTTGGTCACCTCAACAGATTATTAATGTCGACAAACAAATTGAGGTAAGATTAATACTTTTAGAAAACAATGTAAAGAAAAATATCTCCTATCTAAGAAGTTTATTGATCTTACGCTTAAACAATTGTTTAAAAAGACAGTCTCGTTAGCCATTTTTGTAATCAAATTGTCTTAACAACTTACCTGTTTACTCTGTACGTGTTTGAACGGCCAATGATTTTTTTTTCAGAAACTAAATGTCATTCTCTAACAAGGACATTTCCTCCAGTCCAGAATTGTTGCAGAAGCATTCCTCCACTGGCGATGCCATTATGCTTTGTTATATTATAAATTGTGTTTCTCTTAGACAAATGGAAATTTACTTAGACCAAAGTAATGGTGGACTAACTCGGATGATGGAGATAGAGGAGGGTAGATGGGCATTCATAGTTGTTTTCACACAGCTTTCCGGATGGTTCGCTGTGGATGGTCATATCAGAATAGAAGGCTTCTATGGAAAGGAGGAAAAAGTGGAAGTGGAGAGAGGTTTGGCTGTGAGAGGGGAACATAGAAAACTAGTGGAAGCATTATTGTCACTTTTACAAAGCATTTGAAAATCATTGGGCGAAAAGTGTGGAGTTAATTGTAACACATTGGTAGGAGAAATGTTAAAAATGCACCTCATTAGCTCTTTTCATTCAATGTGGTGTAATTCAAAAAGTAACGGTGTAAAAAATTCAACATTCAAATAGAAATTTAAAAAATTAAAAAATATTTAAATTCTCTTTTAAATTAAATATTTGGCAATCTATATATGAGGAGCATAAAATTTAATCTACCAATTCCAATCTTTAGAGACAGTTACCCAATCTATAAAAATTATGTATAAATAGAAGAATAATTTACAAAACTAGCAAAAAATAGATTTTAAAAATCAAAGTGTCTGGTGGTCACATATGGAGGCATGTGTTTGTTGCATGCTTCAAAGTGAGGAAAGAAGGGCATACAAATGGGACTCATGTGGTGTATTTGTTTTAAAATATGGATCAAGGAAAGAATGGCATATAGATGGGGCTCATATGCTCATGAATGAAAGAAGAGAAGTTGGGTTGGTGCAATATATGTGAAATTTCTTTGGTAAAAGGTGTCTAGGCTACTAGTGAAGGAGGCTTAGCGATGTTGCTTCTTCTTTGCATGTTGTATTTACTTCATTTGTTTTTCCATCTTTATGTAGGTTTCTTAGATTCATTCGAAATGGAATATAGGAGAGGGATGCATTTCCAGACATTCTTGATGACCAATAAATGTATGTCATGGAGAAACACTTTCATTGACAGGACCATTAGGTCAAAAGTTGTTTTTGTAATTTTTTTTAAAAAAAATACTTATTCTCCTCACATCTTTACATAATTTATCTAGAATGGCTAAGAAGTCCCTGAAAATTAGAAAAAATATAATTTCAGAGCGCAATTCTTTCTTTTCACAATCCCCATGAAAGTACTCTATGATGTTCTTTACAAGAGAAAAAACATTATTATTGTACTTGATAGAAACAAGAGTACAATAGAACCTCACTGCAATAAGTTATAACCTTCTAAAGCAAATTACAAATATTATTGGACAATGTGGGTTGTGAGTTATTTCATCTTGAGCAAGTGATAAATAGAAAATTTTCATTTTGAATAATGAAGAGATAATAATGATATAATTGTGAGCAATAAGTTTCCATTCAAAGGTGAAACTGATTGAAGAATGAAGATTAAGTTTCTCAATAGAGATTGAGTTAATGGATGAGAGAAGATAGAGTTTCCTAAATGAGATGGAGTTAATTAATGTTGAAAGAAAGAGTTGGTTGAAGACAAAAGAGGAGTTAATTGATGAGTGAAAATGAAAATCTCATTTAATTAAAAATAAAATATTGTTTAATTAAATGGATAATGGATTAATTGATTAATGAATGACGATAAATTATAGATGATTAATGAATGTAATTAATGATCATAAATGGTAAATTAGCCTGATAAATGGAATTTAATGATGATGATAATAATTAATAGAAATAACTAGGATTTGATGATTAGGTGAATTATTTTAGGTGTTTACATTTTGTCCTTTTTTGAAGCAATGTTCGAAGTGACATTATTTCAAAGAAAAGAAAAAGTAGCCAAGAAGAAAAATTAGAGAAGACGAGAATGATGATGATATTGCCCTAGGTAGTTAGGTAAGAAATGGAAAATTAGAGAAGATGACATGATTGATGCCCCCTTGATAGATTATCTATTAATAAATTACATGGGCGATCACTCAAAATAAGAGAAAAAGAAAATGTCAAATGAAAGATGGAAAATGATGGGAGAAAATATTGAAGGATGAATGCAAGAAACATAACTATGAATGAAATGATGATGATGTGTTATGTTGACTTTGAGTTTAGCAACCTTTATTTAATATATCAATGGATGTTAGGCACCAAGTTGTATAACACTAAAGTGGCAATGTATCTAATGAATGCATTGACTCTCAGTCAAACAACATACAATAGGATGCACTAACATTCACAAGGCATCTGACACTCTTGGTGCATTCATGATGAGGAACCATCTTGAACTTGGCACGCATAAATAATAGACTTTTCCCTAGTATATGCCATTCAAAGCACACCACAATATGAAATGATCATGGTGGCCTTGAGTAGGCACATTATGGGTCAAAATATAAATCAAAATAAAGATCAACATATTAAAAAGATAAACTAAAGAAACAAACATGCAACTGTCAATTGACACACAACAATAAAATTTATGCCATGGTGTGGAAAGGATTAAAGGATGGATTTGGATCATGTTTGGTTTTAGGAAGGAAACATCCCATATAAGGCAAGCATCCAATTTAGGGAAGAAAACATTTTGTATAAGACAAGTGATTTGTGATAAGGAAATGTTCACTATGGAAAATAATGGTTTTGACTATATGTTATCAAAGTGGATGTAGATTTCTATGGTTTTACATTGAAAGCGCATGTTTCAAGTGTGATGTTTATCTATGTTGGATGTTTTTTTGTGTTTATTGATGGATTTGTGAAAAATGAATGCAAGTTGTTGATCGTGGAAGGTATCCTAGTCACTAAGTGAGCCAAAAGACTTAGACCAAGATTTATTCACAAAATAGGATGTAATAACTTGCCCCCAATGTATAACAAGGTGAAAAATGAGATGGATGGTAGAATTGACTAAATGACATGGAAGCAAGATGGGGAAGTGACTAAATATGAGGACCTATTGTTGAACACCTAGAATACTGAGAGGGGGGGTGAATCGGTATTCTATATAACCAACTAATCACAAACCATCCAAATAACAAAGTATATCTAACTTTAGTAATGAATGAAAACATGAAAGAGATTGCAAGACCACATAGCACATGAACACCAAGAGTTTTACGTGGAAAACCAAAAAAGGAAAAAACCACAGTGAGGATTAGCTCACAATAAATTATATCGATTAAAGCTCACAATAAATTATAGAAATAGATACAAACAAAAAAGGTGCCAAAGAGTGAACTAATACAAAGTGCACCTTGTGCTAAATTCAGTTCGTTTGAAGCTCTGAATAAAATACTACTGCTTAGCAATGGCTCATCATCCACAACAATTCTTCCCTTGTTCTAATCTCACACATACTTTGTAGGTTTTGCACAATATCAAATCTCACATACATCTCATTAAATTCATCTTTTTCTTCATTATGCAACTCAAAATGTTCACATATGTCAATGGGCCCTTGGTCTACTAGTGAGTGAGTTGGTTTAGAATGAGAACACAGGGGATCAGAGTCTTGCTAAGTGCAAAACCCCCAAAAAAAAGATGAGCCGAGATCGTCCGGCATTTTGGCGGAATGGATACCCAGTCCTTGTTCCACATTCCAAAAAAAAAAAAATACCTTATATCCACATCCGCACATCAATTCGTTGGCTATTTAGAGTAGCCCTATTTTAATTCAAAATAGCTTTGTCGGCTCCACACTTGATTCAAAAATAGATCTTCACACTCAAATCAAGTGTGCTATACTTGATTTAGGTTGACACGGATCTAAAATAGATCCCCTTAACATCTGCGATACATATTGATCTTCATAGCACATATTCAAGTATTAGGTCGGCCAGGAATTAGACCTATCACAAAATAAACCAATCTAACCAACACCAATCATCCATATGATTATATAAGCACACATCATTTGGAATATATATAATACTGACACATGTAAACCATCTCCCAAAATTTCTAAGTTTGATTCCAAACACCGAAGGAATGCGGACCAGATTACACATACCATCTTGCACTATTTAAGCCAAAAAACTATATGTCGATCTTCTGTCATTTGTAACTTTTAGCTTGTTCATCCAAAATCGCTGAAAAATTGATCATAGATATATTTAGTAATCCTAAATAACATACTACAACCTTATAATCTGATCTTATAACACAAGAAATTTTGGACCAAATTACCAAATCAAGGTGTCAACAAAATTGTTTACCAGATTAGACAAAATTGTCAACAAACAATGTTGGTATCAATGACAACACATCAAACGGTTTCTTCTTCATTCTTCCAATACCTAGATAAGATGATGGAATCTACTTTATTACACATGAAACATGTAAGCAAGTTTTCACTATGGTACTTGTCCAAAGCGCCACCAAAGGTAGTTTTCACCTGTAGCGAAGATTTTTGTCACCTCTTGCACCTCTAGGGTTTTGCACCTAAAAGGAGAGAGACAAAGATCCACACTTCATTCAAGAACAAACCCTTGAGACTTCAATGCTAAGGAGATTGAAATTTTTTGAAGGAGATTGTTTTGAAGGTTGAAAATTAGTAAAAGGGTTTGCCACTAATGCAAAACTAAGAAAATGCAAGATGTTTGAAAACACATTGTAGTATGCAAACATAAACTAAATGACCAACAAATTGCAAACAAAACTAGACAGAAAGATGTGAAATAGGAAGTGTGCACCTGGAAACTTGTAGAGGCTTGAATGAAATCTAGAAATGTTGTATGCCATTCTAGGCGACTTAGTCCCAAATCTGGAAAACTGCACCGAGGCCCATTTCAGTCAAATGGGTATCCAAATCTATAGAAATATCTGATAAAAATGTACAATGGGACTAAGTCACCATTGATGCTGAGCTTAGTCCACTTTGAAAACTTTGAAAACCAGAAGGGTGAGCAAAGGCTCTCGATGCACTCTATTCTCTAGGTGTCCAATTAAAGGCCAAATTCAGGGCCTAAAAGTGACTTTTTGTGTGGAATTTTGACCTTGCCAATAGGGAGATGACTTCAATAAGTTTGAAACCTATTCTTCAATCATGTCCAAGCCATCCAAGCACCTAAATCTACAATCACAAAAAGGAAGAGAGAGAAAATGTTGATTGTTAGGGATAAGTCAAACCCCATTTAGGTAATTAAACCAAAATGATGAAATAAGATAATGAAGCATGAAACATGAAACAATGCAATTAGAAACTTTCCATGATGATAGATCTTGAATTGATGCAACAATGGATGAAGAATCTTCCCTTGAATGCCTTAGAATGGATCTTGTGAAGTCTTGAAATGCTTAACCCTTTGACAACATGGATGAATGATGAATGCATCATGAATGAATAATGAATTAATTAATTGATGAATTAGGGTTAAATGTCTCCTTTTGTAAAGGAGAGTTAAGTGATTGGCTAGAATAAGGATCATGATCAAGGGCCAAGATTAAATTAGAAAATAATTTAATCAAGGGTGGAGGTTAATTGAGACATGGATAGATAAGGACTTGAGATGGAAGATAAGATTGGCACAGAAAAAGAGGTGATAGGATAAATTAAATAATAAATATTATTTAATTTAGGTGGCCAACATAGAAGAAATAAATAAAATATTAATTTTATTTATTTAAAAAGAAAGGTGAGAATAAATAATGAGATAATTAAATAATTAAAAATAATTATTTAATTATAGAGGAAAGGTGGAGAGTTAAACATTAAATAATTAAAAATAATTATTTAATGGAGAGAGAAGGGATAATTAACTAATTAAATAAATATAACATTTATTTAATTATAGAGAGAAGAGGCTAATGAATAATTAAATAATTAAAATGGTGTTTGGTAGAAAAGAAAGAATGCTAAATTTTGATTAAAATAATGTTTGTAATTCCAAAGTTGGAGGAAAGGACCATTAGACTTAAGATTCTTTATTAGAAATTGAGAAAAGTGTGAAAGTGTTTATAATTATTTACAACATCTTTACAGAAATGCATTTTTATTCAATTTACGGGGTCAGACCTATTAATAGATGTGTTGAACACATTACAACATTAAATCTAGGCAAAAACTAGGACAACATCCATAAGAAAGACCCAAATGAGCATGAAAATGTCCAAAGATACATTTTTTACACTACATTAGACCCCCACTTTAGTGAGAGGATGAACTTTGGCAATTCGCACTAAAGTAGAAATTCAGAAGGAAGGTCAATTGTATAGTCTGTGGATAATGAGAAAGGATGACAAGATCGAGACATGCAGGTCAATCCCAAGATCAAGATCTAAGTCAAACCTGTAAGCACAAAGGACATTACACGGTGGGTGTTGCAACAAATGAGATACGATCATACAGTAGCAATAACTAGAGGAAGAAGAGAAGTAAAAAGGTGGATCAGCTTGACCATTTTCCAACCATGATGTAAGGATCAAATCTAGGTTGTTTTCAGAAAAACATACTCCTCTGAGGGAGCCAGAACTCATGGTTGTATGCGGTGAGAGAATCCTAGAAGGTGAAAACCACTCATGGATTTGGTATGCACTCCTGCACTTATGGTGGCTATAGGAAGAATCACATTGCCTCAAAATGGGCTTCAGCTCCAACCATACCAAAGTTATACCTCCACGATAACACAATAAAAGGCTCCTAAAAGAAAATGTTTATAAGTGCTTTTGAATGTCATGTAAATTTTTTGATAAAAGTTTGCTTTGTTAGGTAAGGTCTTCTTCTTAGAACATTAGTACCCTAATGTCTCAGAGAGGAACAAGTCGAGTGTCAGTCGTTGCCATTGGATGCCTTGTTAGGTATGCCATGCCGATAGATCATACACTCTTGAAAGGCATCAAACCCAATGACACCACCAAGGAGAGGACACATCACAAGAAAAAGTAGATCACACCATGAAATTTGCACAAAGATGTTGTCTATGTATTCCCCCACTTTAAAGCGGTTGCTACACCATCACTGTGAGCAATTGCTTTAAATACTTAGCCAATGAAAGAAGACATGAGAGCCAACTTGGAAAGCCCTATGCCAAGTCATATGTTTCCAAATTGAGCTACATCATGAATAAGTATGCCACATGTGAGTCCACTTAATACATGTCGTCCACATCCCAAGCTTGCTCTTATATGTTCATGAAAGGTTAACGACTAGTCAAAAGAGACAATGACAAGTGACACACGAGGACAAGGCTACCTAACCCCTTGCCCCCACTTAGTGCAGGACAAGGGTGAGCCGAATACGATGAAAGTAAGTTTCAGTTAGAGGAATGAGGTGCTTAAACACAAGGCAAAGCACCACACAGATGTTGAATTATTTTATTTAAATTCTTAGATGAAAATGGAGATAAAGGAGATAACCCTAGATCTTTATTGAAAGAGTATGGTAATTCGGTTTGCTTCGTGTTGATTGTATATGTGTTTAGGAGGGAGATTGTATCCGATATCATAACAATCTTCCAAGTTAGATGAAGGGGGGTTATGCTTCTAAGAAGGATTGGTTTCTTTACAAGAACACAAATCATTTTTAATTGTATGTGTCATCTCCCCATGATGGATGGGTGTTAGATAGCCCCCATCACTATCATAGGTTAATGTTGTTGATGAACCAAGTTGAGCATACAAAACACAAGGTTGTTTAGGTTGTGATATTTCACACTCTCCCCTAAAGGAAGGTGTGAAACCCCAATTGTTACTAGAACTTGTGTCTGAAAATGAATCGTTTGTATATGAATCTTTGGACCATGAGGTTGAGATTTTGGAAATTTTATTGAAAGGAGGCGTAGAATCTAACGACCCCCAATTATCGCTAAAGAGTTTTGTTGTAGGTGAAGGATTAGCATCAACTTGTATAGGTTAAAGTTGTGATAAAGGAATGAAATTATTAGGGGACTTGGAAGTGTTGTGATCATATGATTCATAGCTTCTTTCATCTGCGTCAATCGTGTATATCTTGTTGTTGTATTCAAATTTCATTGTACAGTGTAGAGTAGAGGGGACTCCTTTCATAGCATGAATCCATGGTCTCCCTAGGAGAAGATTGTATGGAAGGGGTCCTTGCATAATATGGATAGAGGTAGACAACACTACAGGTCCGACCTCAATAGGTAATGTGATCATCCCTAGTGGTTGCCTATTAACATTGTCAAAGCCAAAAATATGAACATCATTAAGTTGAATGAGTTTTTTTTCCATGTCAATTTTGTTTAGGAGGTCAATTCTACAAACATTGATTTCAGCTCCATTGTCTATGAGAGTGTGCCTAACTAAAGTTTCATTAATGATCACCTTTATCATCAAAGGGTCATTCTTGTTTTGAATCTCAAGTGAAGGTAATTTATGTTTATGGAATGTGATTTATGACTGGGTGACTTGCATGGGACAAGAGGAGGATGTTACATTATTTGATTTTATGTAAGATTGGATCTCCTCCTGTTTTATTTGCAACATTTCTTGAAATAGAGATTTGAATGTAGGTGATAGTTGAATAAGTTGCCATACAAACATATTAGCAGGAGTCTTTTTAAGGTCGTCAACACTAGGGACTCTAGGTTGAGAAAAGGGTAATGGCGTGGGAGTGATGTGTGATCCCCTATATGTTTGAGTCACTAAGTTACAACTTAGCGGCTAAAAAACATGGTTATGATTAGATTGCATCATGTATTTCAAGAAATCTCTTAGTTTTTTGTGTTATTCACTAGTGGGAGGTGACTTAGGAAGCTCACTAATTAAAGGAGATCTCACTTGTGTCATCATAACCTCAAGAATCTTGTCTTTATTTGCATGATTTGTTAGTGAATGGGATTCTAATGTCACTTTATTATCTTCACCTAAGGGATTTTCTTGCACCATGATATTCTCCCTAGGAGGAGAGTGTTTAGGAGAACTACAAGCCAAATGTTCTTGACATTCAAAGGTAGGTTCTTCTAAAATGACTTCATCACAAGTAGGGTAATGATCAATGGTTGAATTTTCTTGCTCAATAAGGGTTTCACTAGGTGAAGGGGGACAACTAAGATTCTCATGACCTTCATCGATTGTGTTTTCTAACATCAAAGTGTCTTCTTCACAACTAGGAGAGATACTAGGAGAAGAAAAAATGTTATTGTCATGATTACCGATGGTTATGTTGTCTTGTTCATTAATTCCTTGTCCACTAAAAGAGGTAAGAGGAGAGAAACAACTAGGATTCTCAAAACTCTCATTGATTGGTTCTTTTAACACCAAAATATCGTCTTTGCTATTAGGAGAGATATTGGGAGAAGAACAAATATGATCGTTAGGAATGTCCAAGGTTGTATTCTCTTTCACTCTTTCACTAAAACACTCTCATAGGGAGAGGATAG
>VDFB02254078.1:0-20428 GCA_007258455.2 Sequoia sempervirens | reverse complement strand
AGATGTAGTCTATGTATTCCCCACTTTAAAGCGGTTGCTACACCATCACTGTGAGCAATTGCTTTAAATACTTAGCCAATGAAAGAAGACATGAGAGCCAACTTGGAAAGCCCTATGCCAAGTCATATGTTTCCAAATTGAGCTACATCATGAATAAGTATGCCACATGTGAGTCCACTTAATACATGTCGTCCACATCCCAAGCTTGCTCTTATATGTTCATGAAAGGTTAACGACTAGTCAAAAGAGACAATGACAAGTGACACACGAGGACAAGGCTACCTAACCCCTTGCCCCCACTTAGTGCAGGACAAGGGTGAGCCGAATACGATGAAAGTAAGTTTCAGTTAGAGGAATGAGGTGCTTAAACACAAGGCAAAGCACCACACAGATGTTGAATTATTTTATTTAAATTCTTAGATGAAAATGGAGATAAAGGAGATAACCCTAGATCTTTATTGAAAGAGTATGGTAATTCGGTTTGCTTCGTGTTGATTGTATATGTGTTTAGGAGGGAGATTGTATCCGATATCATAACAATCTTCCAAGTTAGATGAAGGGGGGTTATGCTTCTAAGAAGGATTGGTTTCTTTACAAGAACACAAATCATTTTTAATTGTATGTGTCATCTCCCCATGATGGATGGGTGTTAGATAGCCCCCATCACTATCATAGGTTAATGTTGTTGATGAACCAAGTTGAGCATACAAAACACAAGGTTGTTTAGGTTGTGATATTTCACACTCTCCCCTAAAGGAAGGTGTGAAACCCCAATCGTTACTAGAACTTGTGTCTGAAAATGAATCGTTTGTACATGAATCTTTGGACCATGAGGGTGAGATTTTGGAAATTTTATTGAAAGGAGGCGTAGAATCTAACGACTCCCAATTATCACTAAAGAGTTTTGTTGTAGGTGAAGGATTAGCATCAACTTGTATAGGTTCAAGTTGTGATCTAGGAATGAAATTATTAGGGGACTTGGAAGTGTTGTGATCATATGATTCATAGCTTCTTTCATCTGTGTCAATCGTGTATATCTTGTTGTTGTATTCAAATTTCATTGTATAGTGTAGAGTAGAGGGGACTCCTTTCATAGCATGAATCCATGGTCTCCCTAGGAGAAGATTGTATGGAAGGGGTCCTTGCATAATATGGATAGAGGTAGACAACACTACAGGTCCGACCTCAATAGGTAATGTGATCATCCCTAGTGGTTGCCTATTAACATTGTCAAAGCCAAAAATATGAACATCATTAAGTTGAATGAGTTTTTTTTCCATGTCAATTTTGTTTAGGAGGTCAATTCTACAAACATTGATTTCAGCTCCATTGTCTATGAGAGTGTGCCTAACTAAAGTTTCATTAATGATCACCTTTATCATCAAAGGGTCATTCTTGTTTTGAATCTCAAGTGAAGGTAATTTATGTTTATGGAATGTGATTTATGACTGGGTGACTTGCATGGGACAAGAGGAGGATGTTACATTATTTGATTTTATGTAAGATTGGATCTCCTCCTGTTTTATTTGCAACATTTCTTGAAATAGAGATTTGAATGTAGGTGATAGTTGAATAAGTTGCCATACAAACATATTAGCAGGAGTCTTTTTAAGGTCGTCAACACTAGGGACTCTAGGTTGAGAAAAGGGTAATGGCGTGGGAGTGATGTGTGATCCCCTATATGTTTGAGTCACTAAGTTACAACTTAGCGGCTAAAAAACATGGTTATGATTAGATTGCATCATGTATTTCAAGAAATCTCTTAGTTTTTTGTGTTATTCACTAGTGGGAGGTGACTTAGGAAGCTCACTAATTAAAGGAGATCTCACTTGTGTCATCATAACCTCAAGAATCTTGTCTTTATTTGCATGATTTGTTAGTGAATGGGATTCTAATGTCACTTTATTATCTTCACCTAAGGGATTTTCTTGCACCATGATATTCTCCCTAGGAGGAGAGTGTTTAGGAGAACTACAAGCCAAATGTTCTTGACATTCAAAGGTAGGTTCTTCTAAAATGACTTCATCACAAGTAGGGTAATGATCAATGGTTGAATTTTCTTGCTCAATAAGGGTTTCACTAGGTGAAGGGGGACAACTAAGATTCTCATGACCTTCATCGATTGTGTTTTCTAACATCAAAGTGTCTTCTTCACAACTAGGAGAGATACTAGGAGAAGAAAAAATGTTATTGTCATGATTACCGATGGTTATGTTGTCTTGTTCATTAATTCCTTGTCCACTAAAAGAGGTAAGAGGAGAGAAACAACTAGGATTCTCAAAACTCTCATTGATTGGTTCTTTTAACACCAAAATATCATCTTTGCTATTAGGAGAGATATTGGGAGAAGAACAAATATGATCGTTAGGAATGTCCAAGGTTGTATTCTCTTTCACTAAAACACTCTCATAGGGAGAGGATAGGAAACTTTCTTCTAGGATGATCCCACAATAGTGGTTTACAAATTTTGGCCAAACTAGACACTTAAATTATTATTTTTAACTAAATCTTCACATTCGGGAACCTATAGCGGCTAAACCATGAGGAATTTGAAGATGATGCAAACTAGAGTTTCATCACATTTTATCTATAGATTCACAAAATATTTTTTTTTCAAAATTTTGGAATCAGATTGCACTTCTTTTCCATCTCCCATGAAAGGTGGTTTTCATAAAACAACATTTTAAAAAGTAGCCTTACCATTATACTTGCTTGCGCTTTTCAATAAAAGGATAAAATTCTAATTCTTTCGAATTTAGATTTTTAACTCAATATCTAGTGCTTCAGCGGATTTGGTATCATCTTTTATTAAATGTTTTTCTTTAATCAGATTCTTGAGGAATCAAACCAATTGAATTTATAGCACAACCATTATAGCGATGTAACTTTTTCATATATCGAAATTCTTTTTTTTTCTTGTTGGATCAAGGACTTTAATATCTGGTGCACTCATATTTTTCAATTTTTTTTTTTTGATAATCTTCTAGTTTTCCACATGTGAAGAACAAAGAAATTCATTTTCGATGAAAAGCCTATGTTTAATAAAACTTAAAAAAAAATACATAACAAAATTAAAACATATTAAAATTATATTCGTTGGATAGCTCGTTTCAAGGACTACCCGATTCGAGTTGGGTTTTTGAAGACTCCTCCATTTTCATCCTCAACCCGAGCTTCAAAGCGTAAAAAATTAGGTTTTTTTGTGAACAATTTCAAAAATCAAGGAAAAGGGGGGTTCGCTAGAACCAAGGGGGTTCTAGCGAACCCCCAGGGGTTCGAGTGAACCAAGGTTCATTCAAACCCCCTTCAATATGCATTTTTCTTTTTTTTTTGGGCGGGAAATGTGGGCCCAGTAATTAACGAGTTCGCTCGAACACTAGTTCGGTCGAACCCCTTTTTGGTTTGGTTGAACTTGTAGGTTCATTCGAACCCTAAAAATAATTTTTTTGCCATGGGGTCATTTTTCTCCGGTTTTCCTTCCTCCATCAAATTGTAAACCACTATTGTGGCTTCACGGGTTAATTTCCCTAAATATGTAAGATACTAACATTGTTTGAACAAAAATGAAAAGCACTTGTAACCATGTCATGCAATATTTCAGCAATGTAAACAATGTATATCCAAAGATGCAAAACACCTTTATCCAATGTATGCAAAACTTTAAGAATTCAAACAATGTATATCCAAGAATGAAAAGCAATTTTATCAAACTTATGCAAAGATTGATGAATAAAAACATTGTGTATGCAAAAGTGAAAAGTACTTTTATCCATGTTATGCAAAATTTCATAAATGTGAGCATTGTTAGATCTAATGATGCTTGTAATTGAAATGATTTAAAAAATGACTACCCTATATTGATTTTTTTGACCTAGATGCATAAAACAAATGTTCCTGAAAATTTCCAGACTTATAGTATATGATACTAGGAGGCTTAGGAAGCACAAAAATGAGGTTTTTGATGTTGTAATAGATAGTTAAAAATTTGGACTAAGACTAAGTCGCCCAGAATGGCGAATGAGTCCTAGTTAGGGTTTTTTTCAAAAATTTCAATTTTTTTCAATTGGTTTTGATGATTTTTAGTATGTATGACTTGAATACTAAAGGAAAATGCAGTTTTATGATGTTTTTCAATGATTTGAGATGCAAAAATGCAAACTATATGAGCTTTCACTAATGCAAAATGGAATGCAATGTTAATGCAAGCTAATTCTAGGATGATGATGGACTCCAAATCAAAAAATAAAGTATTCTAAAGGTGGGTTCACCAAAATGTAGCAAATATTTTGTCACCTCTTGCACCTCTAGGGTTTTGCACCTAAAAGGAGAGAGATAAAGATCCACACTTCGTTCAAGAACAAACCCTTAAGACTTCAATGATAAGGAGATTGAAATATGTCAGAGGAGATTGTTCCTAAGGCTAAAAACTAGTAAAAGGGTTTGCCACTAATGCAAAACTAAGAAAATGCAAGATGTTTGAAAACACATGTAGTATGCAAACATAAACTAAATGACTTACAAATTGCAAACAAAACTAGACAAAACGTTGTGAAATAGGAAGTGTGCACCTGGAAAATTTTAGAGGCTTGAATGAAGACTAGAAATGTTGTTGATTCTGGAATTTTAACCTACTGGGACACTTACACCATTCTGGGCGACTTAGTCCCAGATTTGGAAAACTGCATCGAGGCTCGTTTTAACCAAATGGGTATCCAAATATACAAAAGTCTCTGATAAACATGTACAATGGGACTAAGTTTCCATTGATGGAGACTTAGTCCACTTTGGCTTTTCTGAAAACCCGAAAGTGGAAACAGAGGCTCTCGGTCTGCACTCTTTATTCCTCCAGGTGTCTAGTTCTGAAACTGCCAAATTCGGGCCTGAAAGTGACCTTTTGTGTAGATTTTGACCTTGCCAATAGGGAGATGACTTCAATAAGTTTGAAACCTATTCTTCAATCATGTCCAAGCCATCCAAGCACCTAAATCTACAATCACAAAAAGGAAGAGAGAGAAAATGTTGATTGTTAGGGATTGGGGGTTTGCCTTGGTCAAACCCCATTTAGGTAATTAAACCAAAATGATGAAATAAGATAATGAAGCATGAAACATGAAACAATGCAATTAGAAACTTTCCATGATGATAGATCTTGAATTGATGCAACAATGGATGAAGAATCTTCCCTTGAATTCCTTAGAATGGATCTTGTGAAGTCTTGAAATGCTTAACCCTAGCTTGCTTGATTTGACAACATGGATGAATGATGAATGCATCATGAATGAATAATGAATTAATTAATTGATGAATTAGGGTTAAATGTCTCCTTTTGTAAAGGAGAGTTAAGTGATTGGCTAGAATAAGGATCATGATCAAGGGCCAAGATTAAATTAGAAAATAATTTAATCAAGGGTGGAGGTTAATTGAGACATGGATAGATAAGGACTTGAGATGGAAGATAAGATTGGCACAGAAAAAGAGGTGATAGGATAAATTAAATAATAAAGATTATTTAATTTAGGTGGCCAACATAGAAGAAATAAATAAAATATTAATTTTATTTATTTAAAAAGAAAGGTGAGAATAAATAAAGAGATAATTAAATAATTAAAAATAATTATTTAATGGAGAGAAAGGATAATTAACTAATTAAATAAATATAACATTTATTTAATTATGCAGTTGAAGATTTGATCAACAAAGGAGCTTTTTAGACATGGTTTTGGAATCAGGGCTTGTGAGACATCCCCTCCGGATGTCTCAATTGGTGGGGTTGCTGAAGTTGAACATCATGTTGAAACCCCTAAAGATCGTGAGATTGGGTCTCTGAATGCCACTTCTTCTGGTGGCCTCTTTGGTTCGTCATTTCTTGCACTAAAGAATAATGATGAAATTTCTGAGAATGTGGTTGCAGGCACTCATCTACAGGAAAATAGTGTGCTAGCTTGGCATGGCATGGCATCACAAGTGGAAGAAGGCTGGATTACTGTTAAGGGAAAGAAAGCTAAATTCTCTAGGCCTTCTTTTGACATGACTCTTCACTCCCACAAGAGTAGCTCTAAATGTAAATCTTGACGGGTTTTGTATGGGGGTTGGTGTTTGGTTGGTTGCAGGTTGTTTATTTGTAGCCTTTTTTTGATTGTAAGGTTTGAGTCCTTCAAAACTGTTTTCTATCAAAGCATTTATTTAATTATAGAGAGAAGAGGCTAATGAATAATTAAATAATTAAAACAATTATTTAATTATAGAAGAAGAGGGAAATGCTAAATTTTGAATTAAAATAATATTTAATTCAAAAGTGAGGGGGGAAGGACCATTAGACTTAGATGCTTTAATAAAATTCAAGAAAAGTGTGAAAGTCATTTACAATTCTTTACAACACCTTTACAAAACATGCATTTTATTCAATTTGCAAGGATCCAAGACCTAATGTGATGTGTTGACCACATTACAACATTAAATTGAGGCAAAAACTAGGCCAACATCCATAAGAAAGACCCAAATGAGCGTGAAAATGTCCAAAGATACATTTTTTTATGCTACATCACCATAGGATGATTTTTATCTTTACTATTTTTTGTATGTTTTGCATTTTTCAATTTTATTTTGAATGTTAAACGTGACCATTTTTTACTATTTTTTATCATTATCACTATCCCAAGGTGCCATAGAAATGGTTTTCACTAGAGGAGTTTTTTTCTTTTCTATTTTTTTGGAAATTTTTATTTTTTTTAGAAATTTTTCATTTTTCATTTTTGGGTATTTTTGTAATTGAGATATTCATGAGATTAACTATAAAAGTGTTGGAGGTGTACATTTCTAGTTATCAGTATGAAACTCTCTACCCTTAATCTTCTAAATATTCTGATAGAGTTGATTTTGGTATGACTGGAGATGATGAAAGGCATTGAGACACCCTTGATTTGGACATTATAACTTTGGAAAACATGTTTGAATATCTTTATGGCTAGGATAGTACCTCTAATTTTTACACCATGGGCATCATTGTATGCTTTTCTTACTACAATAGAAGTCTCTTTTGAATTAAGGTATCTCAGTAGAGTAACTTTGAAGCTCCTTTCATATGATGCTTTGCTAGAAATGGTGATATGGAATAAATGATGGATGAAATGTTTGTGGTATATGTGAGATAGGTTTGGTGGTGAGGTATAATGGTGGAGGTATTTACAAATATCATGATGTAATGGATGGTTTCAACCAACAATTCTATGAATGAAATTTAATTATGGGACATCGAATGTGGGGACAAAAATATTTTTGACATAGAACTCAATGATGATAATTCTATCTAGAAGGGATTCAATTATAGCAATGGTATTTTTCTTAATTGTTTTTCTTAGACTATTGGCTAATTTTTCCACTTTGAAAACTTCAAGGAGAGGCCAAGTTCCTTGTCTAGTGATGCCTTGGAAACCTTTTCATCAATAAATGGTATTTTTTTATTCTTTTTATTTTCTATCTGATAGCACCTCAAAGAGGTTTTCAGTAGGGAACTTATTTTTTTCTTTTTTTCTATTTTTTGTTGTTTTAAATTTTTAGGATTAAGGAACTCGACTTGTTCCTTGAAATAGATTGTTGGATATAAGTCTATGTTAAAACCTTTTATATGGTCATTGATTGGAATACCTTCATAGATTCCCATGAACTTAAATATAGCTTGATTATTTTCAAATATGTCCCAATACATAGGATCTTGTTGGTCCCAAGAAATAAGGTTTGGAAGATCAATGAAAGGTGTAATGGATAATTCAATAGAATAGATGTTTAGCTCATTAAATATGGAGGCTAGCTTGGTGAAGGATTCTTCAAATTCTTTTTCATTTAACACTCTTATCATTGGTAAAATATTCTATCATAGTATTAGAGGTACCATTGGTATTGTAGGATTCTTCTACCAAATGCATGTACCCTAAACCAAATCTATGATAGAGGTTGATAGTGATTGGTTCAAGAGGACCTGGTTCATGTAATCCCAATCCTTGTCCTTTATAACCCATATTCTTACACATTTTGAGTGCCTTAGGATACATCTTTTGAACAAAGCATGGTGCAAATTCTTCATCTCTATATAACCATGCATTTACATCGCTATGTATGATTTCATTGCCAAGGAATTATTATTTTATAAAATTGGTTGTACCACATTGGATGATCTTGGGATTTGTCTTTTGTTTATTCTTATGTGGTTCTTTATAGGAATTTGGAGATATGGGTAGTTTAACAACATAAAATGAATTTTGTATCTCATATACTCTACACAACCTTTATCTATGATCTTGACCTTTACTAAGGAATTTGGTTTGGGAGATGATGTTGATGCTAAAGTAGCAAGATCAATAAATGAGGAGGATGGAAATGATGGTGGAGGATGAAGGATTGCAATAAGAGGTATAGGCTACAAGGTTTTCTTGGATTGGTGATGGGGATGATGATTTGGGATATGGATGGGAGATAGGGATTTGAGATATAGTTTGATGTTGAGGAAGGATTTGGATGGAAGATTGGTTTCGCTTGTCAAGGTTAGGATAAATATGACTTTAAGGAATGTTTTTTGTGGATTAATGGTATATATTTTACTAATTGGTTCATGATATTGAGGGTATATGGATGGATGACTATAGATTATGGGTTATTAATAAGGTGGTTGGATTGTTAGGTGTTGTTGGTATTAAGAGTAGAAAAATGGGTGACTAGTGATTATAGATTGTTGGTATGGATAGTAAATGGATGGATTATAAGGGATTGTGGTTTCTTGGAACACAAACAGATCACAATTTCTTAAGGTATTATACTCTGAGGTTTTCTCATCATTTGGGTCATACATTGGGTGATCCACAAGACTCACATTACTATCATAGGGGTTATACATTGGGTGATCAACAAGGCTAACATCACCCTCATCATTAGAGAAGGGGTTTTTAGTTTGACTGAAGAGATTATCAAGGTAAGATGAAGGAATGGTTATGAATTTGGATTAGTATGGATAGAATGGTCGAGTTGGTGTATAAAGGTTGGATTCTAAAGCCTAGCAAGAAGTAAAGACAAGTGATTAAAGATTCTTGGTTTTTCAATTTTAAAAAAAAATTGGATTTTTGTGGTTTTTCAACTGTTTTTGGTTTGTTTTTTGGATTTGAAAGCTTATACTAAGAAAAATATAGAAGATTAAAAATCTAAGGCTCAAAAGGATAAATTATCCATTTGTATTTAAATGGGGAGGTTCTAATTTGACATGAAAAACACAAAGAACACACCAATAGTCCTAAAACTAATCAAGCAGAAGTGACTTCTCATATGGGCCCACGTGCCAAAGGTTAATAGCTTACCTATGAATGAATAGATAGGTATTATAACCCCAAAGGGTGAAGGATCCCTTACCAATGGTTGTTAAAAGTATTACCTTGGTTAGCTCAATCTCATCACATAGAGGTACATTGCGAGTAAATTTAGTGTACAATATGCATCCCTTGTACCACACTAAAAGATGATTGAAGGACTCAAGCTAGGATATATAGGTTATCTGAGGGGAATCCTCGATGTAGACACCTAAAATTTACCACTTTTGTTTGGTCAATTTATCCTTATTTCAACTAATTTATACCACTTGTATTAAGTAAATAATGTTCATTATTTAATTAATGTTTCGTATATTTCATATATTTTTTGAGTCCTATCCTAAGGTAATTAATTTACCTATATCCTAGACCATAGTATCTTATTCATCCATTAAATTGAATAAATACCCTTATTTATTTTATTTAATTTCCAAACCCCTTTTTTCCTCTAAATAGGAATTAAATTTAATAATTTGATTCCTATTTTCTTCTCACCTCATTTCACATCCTTCAAATCTCCCACTTACCCTCTAATACTAATCCTAACCACATACCTAATCTACCCCTAATCATGTGCACACAATTAATCCTTTTGATTAAGTGTGGTCAAATCTTCCCTCACCTACCTTGTCCTCTCTCATCAATTTTCCCTTTTTTGGAAAATACCCCATGTCCTTGGGCACATGGGTATTTCTTCCAAAAGTATCCATAAATAATTTTTAATTCCTTTATTCTTTTCACTCCCCTCACATTGGAGTGTGAGGAAAAGATTTGCCTTTCAAAGTACCTCCAAGGTACCATATTCTTCACATCATGCCTCATGGTGCCACTTGACACCATCCTATGAGGTGATATGTCTCAACCATCCTCCACCCTTGATCATCAATTTGAAATTGTGACCCTCCATCCAAAATCCTAAAATTTATAAAATCCAACACTTAGCTACTACTCTCTCTTATAAATCAAAACACTTATCTATTACTCTCTCCCTCTCTCTCCCTCAGTCCTTTTATCACACTTTGGAATGCAAGATTATGTTGTAGAATTAAAAAATGCACATCAATTTATCAAAGGGAAAAACCATTTTCATGCAACTAGGTGATCAAATATGGATTACTTAATTGCTTTCATGTTCTTTGGATTTCCTAACACCTAATTTGAGTGTTTGTTTGTATTTTTTTTCTCAATTTAGGTGTTTAAATTGATCAACTTTACACAATATTTCATGCACACATTTCTAGCATGCCCGATGGGACCCAATTTATTTTTAATGCTAACCTTAATTGGTTGTTTTTTAGGCTTTTCACATGCGTAGTTCACAGTTAGGGGGCCTTGTTCTAGTTGGGTGGCCTCTTTTTATGCTTGTGCATCCTCGTCATCAAAGTGTTAAAACTTGAATTTCACAACTTCGATTTTTATATTTCCATACTCTTTGGCAACTAACCTTTCATTTTTCTAAAGAAAATTTGATTTTGTAGGTTTATATGATATTTGACCCATATTTCAGTTACCTAAAACTAATTTTTTGTTAATCAAACTCTATTTTTTGTGTAGGGATTCATAGTTGGGCGGTCTTGTTACATGATTGGGAAGCTCCGTTACATACTTGGGTGACCTCATTTTGAAAGGTATAAACTTATTTACGTAAAACTACTTATCTATGTTTGGGGCGGCATCGTTCTATGTTGAGGCAACCCCATTTCAATTATTTTTATAGCAAGTTAAATATTATAATATTTTGACCTAATATAAGTTAATTTTTTCTTGGCGGTGGTGTGTCTTTACTAACAACATTTTTTAGGTCATACGCTAGCCAAATACTTGAACAAAACTACTAATATTTATCTTGTAACCCCACGGTCAAAGAAATTCATGTTTTCACTAAATTATGAACTAAAGTAGATTAGAGGATCAATTAACTTGTTTTCTTTGTTTGGGGTCTAAATATTGGTGTATATTCTCTCTCCTTGCAACATTTGGTGATCTTGGAGATCAAAAACCTTGGTTTAACCCAAGTCTTGTTTTGTTAAATTTCAAAACTTACTAGCTTGTGTGTATGCTCTCCCCTTGTGCTTCATGTGATCTTGGGTGACCAAAATCACCTAGTTATAGTCTTTCCCTTTAGGAGGTTGTGATGTCCCCGACCTACAGAGTAATCAAGATAAATATACGTTCTAATTTTTATTTAATACATTTGCATTTCTTTAATATAGATAAAAAAGATCTATATATATATATATATATATATATATAAACATATATTTAAATATAACCACATACAAAAAAGAAAGACAAATCAATTAATAATCGATTACTAATCAAATATTCATATAGCCAAACACAAAGACAAATACCAGTCATCAAGAGACGCGACCAGCAAGACCAGACGCATCTTCTAAAGGGCGCATAATGAAGAAACACGTCTGTTGGCAGATGAACTATATCTAGGAGAAGACATTAAGAAGTGGAGATCATACAGGAAAGAATCAGTGGACAAGAGGACGCAAGGATAACTACAGAAGCGAATGATAGAAGAGCAGTCTCCAAGCTGATAGAAGAACATAAAATATCAACGTCGATTCCAGAAGTCAAGTTCAGAACGTTGTGCACTAAAATAGAAGGGCGCCATCAGAGACAAGAGACGTGGAATCACAAAGCCAAGAGAAGGAACTATACTGAGAAGCGCGTAGTAAAGAGGCGGGTCAGAACTCAGAATTATAACCAATACAACGATCTGTAAAAGAAGAATTAGTATGTGGTTTAAATATCAGAAGAAGAGGATCCCACAATATACATTGCATCTATCTCATCTACCTCTGCAATAATACACCAATCCTTAATCACCATACACTAATCCACTTCAATACCCATCACAATCATATAATAATCCCCTCAACAACATTATTCATCTCAACTACCATCATACTTCACTCCACAACAAAATCAACCCCATCCATCACCACCTCCCTTACAATCATACAGCAACCCTCTTCCAAATCCATCTCATATATTCCAACCTCCTCAACAGTCGTATAAAAATTTGCCTCAACAACAATCTTATCCATCTCAACAACCATCATAATTTAATCCACCACAACATCAATCATATCCATTTCAACCACTACCACAATCATCTTCTAATCCACCTCAAAATCAAAATTACCCTTCTCCACCTCCACAACAAAGTCAATACATCAACCAACCAAGTTCCAGTCTTGCAGTTCCTCCCCCATCACTAGCTCTTAATCAAGAATGGGAGGATATGAAAACAACACTTAATCATTTGTAAGTCAAAAATGCCAAAAATTTATTTAAATTTGAAGAATTATGTCCCTACCCCTTCGATCGTACCATTGCAATGACTTTCCCAAACACTTTGAAATTCCTAAATTTGACAAATATAAAAGGAAGAGGATCCTCAAGACCATGTCAAAGAATTCTTTATGACTTATTAAGAGGTGGCCTACAATGATAACTATTTTCTTTGTTTGTTCCCTCTTATATTGGGAGGTCAAGCATTGGAATGGTTTCTACACCTCCCCCATGAATTCACTAATATTTTTGTGGAATGGTTTGAAAAGTTTGTAACCCATTTCTCTTATAATATTGAGCATGAAGTAACCATACTCAATCTATGTAACAACAAACAATGTAATGGATAAATTTTGATGAAATATTTGCAAAGACGGAGAGCACGGGATATTCGTCTTTTGTTGCCTTTTCCTGAGAAATAATTGGTAAATATCTTTATTCAAAACTTGCACACAGAAATAGATTTCCACTTGCAAATTTATTGTACAACCTCATTCAACGAGATCATAGAGAAGTTATCACCATTGAAAAGAAACTCATAACTAAGGGTTTAGTCAGTATTTATAAGGAAAACATTGACAAACCATCTAATGAAAAACCCTATTTTTGGAACAAAAACAAGAATGTCATCAATGATGTGTCACAGATACGAAACATGTTCAAGTGGACAATATGTCTAGTGCTAATGCAATATTTATTACTCAAGGTATACATAGACCCTCTAATCAAGATAATGTTAAATGTAAACTCACTCCTTTAGGGGAACCCCTTGATGTGGTATTTTGTAAGTTAGTCCAAGCCAATGCAGTCGCATATTCACTCACCCAACCCTTAAATGATACTAAATCAAAGCCTAATTGATTTAAATATAATGAGTATTGCAACTATCACAAGATTAAGGGACACTCTACAAATAAGTGTATGAATCTCAAGAACTATGTTTAGGACCTTGTCTATAAAGGTAACATCATCTTGGAGGGGACTCAATCCCCTTCATCTAATGCTCAACTTTAGATATATCAAAATGCTTGAAAATCCTTAAACATTGTTAAGGACCCATCACCTCCAATGCTAATACTAGTGTGATACCTTGATATTTCTACTGCTCTAAATGTGCAAAACAACTAAGAAACATGAATGACAAAATACCAAGGACACCTCAAGATTAGCCAAAAGAGTAGTTCAACGAAAAGGAATGCAAATAAGATAAAACACAAACACTTTTACCTCCCTTATTGTTGATACCTCTTTGATTGGCCCTTGCTTGGATTGGTTGTGTGCTCCTTAGATGATTGCTTGAATGTCTAAATGCAAGATTCAATATGCAAGATGATAACAAAGATGGCTAAATGATTGAAAAGGCTTGAGAGTTCAAATGGACAACATGTAGTTATCAAAAATGCAAAGTGTTGGAAACAAATTGGCAGCATAATGGTGCAAGATGGCTAAGTGTGTTAAAATGCCCTTTGAGGAGGGGGTATTTATAGAGGATCTTGAATTCTCTAGAGAATTCAATGGTCAAGATTGATCCAACAAGGTCAAGATGAAGGGCTATGGTGGGTTGAGAACCCACAAGCCCTCACATCTTGACATGTGGAGGGTGAAGTGGACAAGAGGATATGAGGTGTAAATGAGGTGTCAAGAAGGTACATGAGGTGGAAAAAGGACATGCACCTTGGGGAGTGAGGAGATTTCCACAAAAAGGGATTCCTTGTCCCCAAGTGGGAGTGAAAGAGACATTTGAGGAATTTTGGAATTCCTCAAAAATCTACATGGGAAAAGGAAAGGTGGTTGGGGATATAAATGTGAATTAAAAATTCACATTCCTAGGAGGATCTAAAGGATAAAAGGTGGGCTCCAAAAAGGGGGACTTGGTCACATGTGGAGATTGTGACAAGTCCGCTGGTCACATGTGGAGATTAGACAAGTCCAAGGTCTCTAGCTCGGGAAGGATGGAACGTGAATTGAAAATTCACAAAAGAAATTTAGGAAGAATAAAAAGGAATTAAAAATCTCGAGAATGATTAGCTTAAATTAATCAATAATTAGAGGATAATTAGGGGTTAATTAGGATTAAAAGCCAACTTGCAAAAGTTGGAGGATGTGACACATCCTAATCAAGGATTAGGCATGTGCACATCCTTAATGAAGAGATTAGAAAATGGATTAGGATTAGATGAAAATGACATGTGAGGAATTAAATAAATGTAATATTTATTTAATTTATTTGATGAAAGAGGATTAAGGAGGGTAAGGTATAATTAAATAATCTTTACTCTTCGATTTGGTGGTAGAATTAAAGATACACTATCAATACTAATATACTTAATTAACTCCGATAAGAGGATGTGCTTAGATGAAAAGTGATAAATTTGGATAAATTGCGTCTCAGTTTGGATGTCTACATTTTTCCCCTCTTTGAGATGGTGTTACGAAGTAGCATCATTTCAAAGAATATTAAAATATAGAACCTAGAAGAAGATGGTTAGATTGGAAAAGATGCCCCAGTCATCCAAAGGAGTGACTGAGAAGGGAAAAAGAAAATGATGGAAATTAGGGATGAAGGATGCCCCCTCGAGAGGACATGCGGGTTCAAGAGAACACGGGTGGGCTCTCGAAATAGATGATGTGATGCAAGGGGAGATAAGGAAGATGATGCAAGGTGATGGGAAGAGGATGCAAGGTGATGGGAAGAGGGAAGGAGAAGCGATAGGAGATGGATGAAGCACAAATGGATTTCAAAAGGTGATGTTGCCCCAGTCAAGGTACAAGCCAAAATGGGTTGATGATGGATGGAGTGTTGTCAATGAGGGAATTAAAGATCCCAAAACAACATGAGGATAGGGAAGGATGCATCCCACTGAGTGGTATTGATAAGGGAAGGATACATCCCAAAACACCACCAAAGGATAGGGAGGAATACCTCCTGATGATGATGAAAAGTGTTGTTGATGAGGGAAGGATATCCCAAACACCAGCGGGATAGGGAGAATACCTGATGATGATGATGAAAGTGTTGTTGATGAGGGAAGGATACATCCCAAAACAACAATTCAAGGGATAGGGAAGGATACTAATGGATGATGATGATGATGGGTCAAGGCTAAGAACAAGACCAAGGATATGATTGGATGATTCGGGCTAAGTGGAATGGATGGGGATTGGATAGAGATGTGAGATAAGGATGAAGGATGAATGGATGGGGGAATACATGCAAGATGATAGAATGGAAAATGAAATGCAATCCTAATGCAATTTGCCATCTTCCGAGCACTGATTTTTGCTATAGCATAAGACACCAAGTGCCAGGGTATGTGGAACCAAGGCGAATTAGTGTCTAATGCATAAAACAAACACAATAGACAAGAAGGCTACCCCAACACCCCAAAGTCACAAAGACCTTGGTCGGGCTAGGTATTGAGATAACCACAAGCACAAAAGGATGCCCCAGCATAACACAAGACCTCAGAGATCTTGGTGGGTACTATGTGGGAAAACCAAGAAGACACAAATAGACATAAAAGATCAAGATATGCCCCTATGTTGACCAATCAAAACACACCATAATATGATAGATTATGGCGGCCTTAACAAGTGATGATAAGGAGCTCCAATGATAAACAAAAGCCAAAAACATCAAAAGATCGCAATCACTTTCAAATGTCCTTTGCCATAGGATCAAGGGGATAGATGGGATTGATGAGGTCTGTTAGGAAGGATACATCCTGTTGAGACCAAAGATGATGGATATTAAAAGATCGTTATGACGCGGGATGTTCAAAATTGATTGGATCTCATGATACAAGTGGATCTCGTTTGTTAAGAACCAGCTAGATAAGGGCATAGCTTGATGGCACAACACAAGGAAGACAAGAAATGGGACTGACAAAACCTAAAGACCTAGGGGCTCGGGGGCCGATCAAAGATTAGCCTTGCCTACGTGAAAGCGCAAAGCCCTCGTAGTTCGATGAAAGGTGGACGACTGACCAAGATGGAGACCTTGATGGATGGTAAAGATAGGATGGACAAAAGGAGAAAGACCGATGGTAGAAGAGCAAAGTGAAGATCGATGATGGAACCCTGGGGGTGGATCAAATGATCGACCTTGCCTACGTGAAATCTCAGGGGCAACATAGTTCGACAAGACCAAAGGCAAACAATGGATAAAGGATGATAAGATGATGATAGGATAAGTCGATAAAAAGATGGGACCGATATGACAAGATAGGATAGACCTGTTGGATTGGATAGGATGATGATGATCACATAAAGCTCAGGGATGGGATAGTTATCCAAAGCAGTAAAATGACTTGGGGGATGATGTGATAGATAGATGAGTGATGAAAAGTGATAGGAGATTGCAAAGATGTGCAAGAGAGAAGTAGGGGTGATGACGATTAGATAAATGGCATTGGGTTGCATGGGGGGAGGCCTATAGCCAGATACCAATGACAAGGGATTGGGAGGTGGGATGAGATGGGATGAGGATAAAGATGAAAGATTAGATAAAGATATAGGATAGGGATGGGGGATGGGAGGGATTGTTTGGATGGATGGGAATATAAGGATTGGAAGATGAAAGGGATGCTAGAATAGAGGGATACGAAGATAAGGATGGGGAGATGGAAGGGATGCTATGATAGATGGATAGAGAGATGAAGGGATGTTATGATAGATGATTTCTCCAAAGACTATGTCACAAAGGAAGCAGATGCCCCCACTCTAGATATGCCATATATGATGAGGCATGAGGGACGTAAGATGAGTGGATGATAAGATAAATGAGATAACTAGATGAGAATAGGATGGGTGACTAAGGAATATGATAGAGCATGGATGAAGGGGATGTATACCAATAGGTGTCCAAAGCATGCATAGATAAGTGCCCCTATTTTGATCAAGATCACAAGAAAGGTGGAGGGAATGGGAGATAAATGGGATATGATGGTAGGATGCGGCAGATAGGTGGGATGGGGGGAATTTATGAAGAGGACGGATAACAGGAAGACGGGTGCATAGCTGGAAGCGTAGCGGATGGAGGGAATGCATATCAGGAAGTTGCCCCCAAGTGCAGACGAGGATTTTACGCATGACTGCTGTCGTGTTTTCATCATGGTACTTATTCAAGGCTTTTGTTTTCCAAGTTTTCACCATTGGATGGATTATTTCTCTTTACTTTTTTTTGACTTTTTTTTTTTTGACTTTTTTGACTTTTTTTTTTTTTTGATAGTAGGGGGATGAAAAATGGATAAGGATAGGGATGTGGATAAGGGAATTTAGAAGATACATGATATGGATATGGATGGATGACTCAAGTATCAAGTTCTATACGAGGTAGTAAGAGCCCATTTTCGAACCGACTGTTGGATGTTGGTACAACCTTATGAGGATAAATGGATTATGCAAGAGGATGAATTAGGGGGATTTGATGGGGAGATATGTGGGATAATGGATGGGATGCTGGAAAGGGTATGGATAGAATGATGGGGTGGATATATGATGGGGAGATGTGTTCATGACCAACATTGGCACATGTGGTGGTGGATGTGAAAAGATGAGAGGATTACTGGATGGAGAATGTGTGGATAATGGAGGAGATGGGGTGGTGAACTTTGGAACATCAGGACCCAAAACAAATGGGGAGATGAAAGGGGTGTATGACTAGTTTTTGGATTAGCAATTTTGGATGTTCTTACAGATTTTTCATTTGATGGCATTGCATCTTTTTTCTTTGGGATCCACATAGTTTTGATCTTTGCTTTGGTGGGCCTTTGCAGCCTATAGATTTGATTTGGATTTTGGATTTGGTTTTGCTTTGCTTTAACATGTATTTTGGAGGGGACATGAGAAGCCATAGATTCATGTGGATGCTTGGATTTATGCTTTTTTTTTTTAACAACCAAAGTGCTTTTAGTAGCAATGGGATGGGTGTGAGGAGATGGATGATGTGGAGTGATGGAGGTAGGAGTATGGGGATTATGTGTAGATGGAGGATGTTTAGGTAAGTGCCTTTGTTGATCCTGACTATGGGGTATGTGAGAGGGATGTTTATGATGGATGAGATGGATAGGTGATGAACGGATGAAAGGATGGATAGGACGAGATGGAGGAGGTGATTTTGGGATATAGGGGCCCAAAATAGACATAGGACCTGGCATGGTAGATGGAGGATTAGATGGTGGATGGAGGGATGTGGGGTGACCCAAAATGGATGGGAGTGTATGAGGGAGGGAAGATGGATGAAGGAAAGGTGGATACGAGTGAGAGGGATGGCCACATATGATCCTCGGGCCAGGCGAAGCGGGAAGAGCTAATATTTCTTTTTGGAAAAAGGCTCGCTGAGGACATCTAGAGGCTGTACCAACATTTTGGATTGGCGAAATGTGAGTAGTACATCCGAGACCTTAAGTGGATACAAGTGTTCTCTTAGCTTCTTGATGGGCTCTATAATACCTTGCTCATGAAGGCCTAAACCTTTTCCTCGATAGTTCATTTTCTTGAGTATTCGATCTAGGACAGGATTTTTGTTATTCTGAAAACATGATGCGAGTCCATTATTAGGTGGAAGAGGAGAGTTGGTGTATATGCTTTGTTTTTCTTCTGCGAGGAGACCACCATGGAGGAATGTGAGAGGACCAAGGGGCTATGCAAGCAGTGTGGGGATAGCATTTTTAGGTGATGATGGGGGATCATGAGAAGGAGATGATGGGATAGCAACATTAGGAGAGGGAGTAGGGGCCATGATAGGATCTGGAATTGTGGTAGTGGGCTCATGCGATGGAGATGGAGATGGAGCAATGGAAGCTTGAATGACAAGGGGATCATGGGATGGAATGGATGGAGGACTGTGATCTTGAGGTGGACTAGATGGGATGGTAGGATCTTGATCGAGAGAAGGGGATATGCTAGCATGCTTTGGATTAGACTCTTGGCGTGACTCATCGTGTGTGGGAGGCATGGTAACGGAGTCTTGTTGGGACTCTTCAAGTGGAGAAGATGGAGGGATGGAAGATTCATGAGGTTCGTTGGAATCAATTTTGGTGCTACTGGGAGTGGGAGGGGTGGATTGGATTTGGGTGGATCTAGGAGTAGAGGGAGTGGATTGGATTTGGGTGTCTTCGATAGATTGGTTGGATCTAGGAGTAGAGGGAGTGGATTGGATTTGGGTGGATCTAGGAGTAGAGGGAGTGGATTGGGCTTGGGTGTCTTCGAAGGATTCGGTGGCTCTCATGGTAGGAGATGTGGGTTCAATGGTTTCAATGGTTTGATCAGTGCTAGGGGTGGTAACAACAATGATAGGTGTGGTGTGGAGAAGGGTCTCATCACTAGTGACTGTGGATGGCATGGTTCCATGACTTCAAGATGTGGAGTTGGGGATGGCTTCTTTGTAATGAGTCCTTGGAGAACTTCTGAAATGAAAGACTTGCATATGGTTGGCTTGGCTGGGGTGGTAGAAATGGATGAGGGATTATGGATTTGTGGACTAGGGTTAGATGGAGGAATGGGATCGAATGTAGGACTATTAGTAAATGGAGGATTGGGATTGGATGGAGGACTAGGAGTAGATGGATGAATGGGATTGGATGGAGGACTAGGAGTAGATGGAGGACTAGGATGGGATGGATGAGTGGGATTGGATGGAGGACTAGGAGTAGATGGAGGACTAGGATTGGATGGAGGGTTAAGGTAAGGATATTGGAGTGGTGAATTAAGATAGGGGACATGGATTGTGGATTAAGACAAGAGGATATAGGTGGTGTAGTGGG
>VDFB02254076.1:0-47671 GCA_007258455.2 Sequoia sempervirens | reverse complement strand
GAGATAGTTCCTTGTTAAAGACCATCAACAAATCATGTGAAGTAAAGGTTATACCAACACTACTATCCACAAGCTGCACAGAGGGGATGGGTTGATGCAGGAAGGAGGCCATTATGCACACTAGACATTGCTTTCATAGAGTCCCTAAAGGTTAACGGATAAGATGGTGACCCAATTGAGGTTTCATTGTGCAATACCTTTGGAACCTTCCAACTACGCCAACTAGGGGTCACATGTTTGGTTGCAAGGTGATAGCCTTACAATACTCACACCTACAACACTCCTAGAGTACGAGGAAAGGAAGTATTAGTATCACAAGAATGGAACCAAAATGGTTCACATCAGGTTCACCAAAAATGTAAGAGAGGGGGACCACCGCGTGCAAGACCCCAGGTCACAGAGGGTCGAGATGCGAGAGGTTTCCCTAACTTACCTCAGCTAAGTATAATGTTTAGGGTATGAGGATGAGGATGACGAGGACTATGAGGTCCTACAACCACTTTGTAATCCTGAGTTTTAAGGCAGGGCTAGGCAAGTCAGTTTTTAGGTTCAACTTTGTGCCTCAGGGAGCTCTTTGCCTGAGGATGGAAGTGCGGTCTTTGGATGATAGCGCAATGCGCTGGCGTCTCGAAAGTGCATTATCGTCCATACAACTAGACAACAAGAGAGACAAGGTTAAACCTACTAAAACAACTAACGACCCAACTGACTAACTAAAGGGCCAGAATTATACGAGTAAATAAACGAAGTATTCTCTAATATTGTAAAGTAAATAAGCAAGAGTAAAGAAGACAAGGAGGATCTCACTGAGAAATTCATTCACCAACTGATCTTTTGCAAAGCACACACACCTACACATAGAAAGATAGAAAATTTTGGGTGGCTGAATAGGGGCTTGCCTTAGTCAGACCCTCGTTTAGGTGTTTCCACCTCCATAGACAACCAAGGAAACAAGATAAAGAAATAGTGTAATAAAGAGAATGCAAACACTATAAAGTAGTACTATGCTACTCAACCAAGTGATAGAGGAGAGGAGAGGGAAGCTTACCACCTCCACCAAGAGCACTCAAGGCCACTTGGGGGAGAAATGAGAGGAACTCAAGCCTTTTCTGCAATGGTGTGGTCCCAAACGTGCTCTACTAAAGTGATGGAGTGTTGCTTTGTTGCAATGGAATGCTTGAATGCTTGAAGTGAGTGAGAGTGGATGCAAAAGTGTGAGTATGGAAGCTTGAAGTGTGCAATAGCCTAGAAGAAGTTGTGAAGAGTTGGATTGAATTTTGAATGGGTGAATTTGAAGAGAGGATGAAGAAAAATGGCCATACTCGGGTCGGTTGGCCGAAGGGGGCATTACAACTTCACTGCCAATGAGAAGTGTAATGCCTCTATAGGTTTAGCCACAGGAATTTTCCAGGGATGTCTGCGCACCACATGGGCGTCCCTGACAAAAATGCCTCCACCGACGCTCAAAACAGGCACCAAGTGGATTGCCAATAGTGGGCTTAGGTGGAATTAAGCCTTTGAGCTTGGTTTTCTAAGGTGGATGAAGGAAAAATGGGGATTTGCATAGGGGATGCAAATTCGCTCTTATACACATAATTAGATCAATTTTAGCAGAAAATCATGTTAATTCAGCTTGCATCATGTTCAATTTAGCATAAATATGGTTTTCATCCATTTATCACAATGGTTTCATCGATTCTCTTCCATAGAATCAATTGAAATAGGCTCACTTATCACAGGATTGGGAAAGGGTCGTTATTCCACATCAACAGGACACCAATTCCAAAATAGGATAAGATTCAAATGGGTTAGAGTAGGAATTTAACTGTTTTCATAGTTTACAATTTTTAGTTTCAATAAATGCTTAGTTTAACTTTCAATTTGAATGATCTCATTTGTGATTAAGGTTTAGTGGCTAAGTTATACTTCGATTCATCATGGATCAAACGTAATAGACCCACGTTGACGATCCTTGGTCCACAAGTACATATGAGGAGAAATCCATAGAGGCGCACATGTATCAAAGGAAAATAAATAAATAAAGAAGACCGTTGAGAAGATGATTGCAATAGTTGCAGAGGAAATGGGCCTCACAAAAGAAAAAGTTGAGAAGGTAAAATCCATGTCTGGCTCATTGGGAGGATCATCAAGTGTCTGGAGATCTGGTGGAACAACTACCACTCATCCAATTTCCCCCAAGTCCTTTGAGACTAATTTTATTGTAGGAGAGAAAATGAAAGAGTTTGCAAGTGCTTTGATAAATGAGAAAGTATCTCTGGTTAAGAAGTAGAAGAAGCCCGAGAAAGAAAGGGCTAGTTCGACAATACAACAAACTAGCCCAAAAACAAGAAGAGTAAAAACAAAAGCTACAAGGGAAAAGTACATTGGTGTGAATGTGGAAGAAGAAGAAGAAGGACCACAATTGGTTTGGAAGAGGAAAATTGAAGCTTCACAAGGTGAAGCGAGTACAAAGAAACAAAATATTGACATTGTGGACGTTGACAGTGAGACTGAGGTAGAGAAAGAAAAACAAGGCTACAAGATACAAATGAGGGAGAAGAAGTCTGAATCCAAAAAAAATTAGGATGTCCCAAAAAGTGTATAATAGGGAATTCCAAACTAAGCAAAGGGTAACCACCCTTATGAGCAAAGATTAGAATGATTTTGAGAGGCTCTAGAATGAGTTTATAGAGAAGGTTTCCGATTTGGGAAAAAGGCTAGGACTAACTCCAAACAGTGAAGAAGAGATGCATTATGAGATACCAACTCTAGAAGTGACTATTGCAAAAGAGGCACAACATGATGATGCTCAACATGAGCATGAGGCTAAAGAAGAAAATGTGCAAAAGGATGTTGATGACACTCTTTTGAAAGTGGAAGAAAAGGTTATAGAGGAAGGAGTTACCAGTGGATAGGAAACTGCAGTTAAAAATATGACTAATAATGCTCCTCTAGTAGGATAAAACACCACTGTAGAGGAAAAAGCCATAGAATCTCAGAAGGAGGATGTAATTATAGGATATAACACACCTCTTTTAGAATCTAAGGCCACTCAGAGATAAACATGCCTCCAGATAATAAGGATCAATCTACCGATGAAGAGAAAAAGGATGAAGATGATTCTATCAATATAGAAAAGGATGATGTGCAAAAGTCTATGGATTCATCCGGTACAGAGGAGAAGAAGGATGAGGAGACACCAGTCAATATTGGTGAACAAATAAAGGATTTTGAGAAGAAGATTGCAGAAGATAGTACAAAGTTAGTTGGAGAGTCCTTCGGTTCCTCTAGAGATTCATTGATTTTTTTTTTTAGTACACAATTACAGTTTCAACTAGTAGTATTTTCCCAGTTATTGCAACTTCCTATGCAACAGGGGCAAGTAGACATGGATAAAATTTCTCCATTGCACAAACTTCAACTAGGTGATGCTTTTTCATGCCTCAACTTGGAAAGAGATTTTACAAATGCATAAGAAAAGTGTAAAAATCATTGATGAGGTGGTGAAGATTCTATAAGAGAGTGTACCTAGAGTAAGTATTAATAACTCTTTGCCCGTTATGGAGAACTTAAAGTTTTTGATTGATTTATTCAAGGAATACGCTAGTGGGTTGAAAGAAAAATTGGAGAAGGAGATTGACAAGAAAGTAAATAATAAGAGATTGATGGACATAACAAAAAAGTGTACTATCATACACAAAAAATTCCAAGATAATCTCAAAAGTGTTTAGGACTGCTTGGTGAAAGCCAAAATTTTATTCCAATTTTGCATGAAATGGTTGAGCTCCACTAAGAGCATAAAAGATGTGATGGACTCCATTGAGTCTCAAATCGATAAGGCCTCTGGTGCCTATGATTCGACATAGGATCTAGATGGGAGCACAAGGACTATAATAGAGAATCTACACAAGCAGTTCTTCCAACTGCAAGTTCAAAAAGAGAAGATAATAATGCAGTTTGGTCATCTCATGGATCTGGTAAACATAAAATTCTTACCAATATCCAATGCCTTGATGAATGCAAAAAGATCAACAAAGTTAAATCTGGTACCCTGTTCTTTGGATGACGGTGAAGAACTTTTGATGGAGTTTGAAACTCAAAGTAGAATGCTTGGCCTAGCCAAGAAAATTTGGGAAGAAGGGAAGCAGTAATGGCAATCACATCTTGAGAAGCTTCAAGAATCAAATGCTTCTTCTAGGTGACTGTATTTATTTTCTATACATTTCAGTTTGTTGTTTAGATTTCACTATACATATGCAAATGTTATAAGGCAATTTTCTAGTGCTATCTTTGATATAGTAATGTTAGATAGCACCCTTAGGGGGAGTCAATCAAAATTTTATTTTATCACTCTCTTATATATATACACATCATTCAGGGGGAGTATGTGCATATGTGAGTTAGTGCGTAATCTGGTAAATACAAAAATCATGTAAAGGGGGAGAAGAGCATAAGTATGTACCCTTTTCCCTTGATGTCAAAGGGGGAGAATAGTTTTTGAGAGAAATTTTGGCATGTTTCTATTAATGAAAAATGGAGATAGTTTTGGAAGAATAAGGAGTTTTTCATTGATATGTTTGTTGGCAACATGAGCATGAGATATGAGCATACTTGTACAACATATAGTATAGTGTTGTCATTGATGTCAACATTGTGGTCCGGTATGAAGATCATTGTGTAGACCATTTTATATAGCTTGAGCATGTTTGAAGATGGTTATCTAACAAATATTTTCAAGAAGGTTTGATCCGGGGAAGATAGATAAAAGAGAAAATTGGCTAAGTGTCAAAATAGTGTTTTCAGTGTACAAGACATTTGGTATTTTGGTCCGCATTGTTTTGCCGTGTAGAATCTTGTTTTGTAGTTTTGGTGTAATTTTATTGGATGTTAGAAGAGTCTAAATTCAAAGTTTCATAGTGTTTTGGTTTTTGGTGTTGAAGTTATGAATGATAGAAGTTTTGGTCTAGCAGTCACAGTGTTACCAACACAATATATATGTTTTGGAGGATCCACATCTCTCCATAGATTGGTATCTGGCTTTACAGATTTGTGGAGATGTTGACATGGGTTATTAGCACCTATATTACAAGTGGAATAAAGTTTTGAAGTCTACGTGTTGGTTTAAGATTGAACAATTGATGAATTTGATGTTAGGTCATTACCGGTGCCGACCTAATAAGTTTTGTGTATTGTGGAGTTTTGAGAAGTATTGATCCATTATGTGGGAGTTATTATAGGTCCATGCTAACCTATTTGTACTTGTTATAAGTTTTGAATCGTGACACAAAGTATGTATATGTGTATGTTTAGCCGACAAGTTATATTTTGTATATTGTGCATGATACATCTAATTAGGCCAACCTAATTGATGTTGTAGGTGTTTGCAAATAAAGTGGATATATATGTAAGATCTTTTTTGGTGTTTTGGAGACAAATATGCAATATGATGTGTAGATGATGTGAATTGTATGAATGTGATACAAATGCAGGGCATAATAGAGAGTTAGTGCAGATTAGTATGAAGTGTGTAAAGTTTATGTATTGAGTTTCAATGGAACTGTAATCCATGCATATGATAGATGCAATTATAACAATTCAAATCTTGGCTGTGAGTCACCACTCTCTTCTATCTTTTCTTCTTTCTGTGGGTAGTGAATCCATCTACAGTGAGTAATTCTATAATATCTTATAACTAGTTATAATATAGTATGAGCTAATCCTCATTGTGGTTTTTCCCTTTTGGGGTTTTCCACGTAAAAATTTGGTTTTCATGTATTATGTGATGTTGATGGTTGATTTCATGCTTTCCTTTCTTACTACAAATTAAATATGCTATGTGGATTGGATGTTTAAATGTTTATGTGGTTTTAGAGAATATTGATTCACCTCCCTTCTCAATATTTTGGGTGTTCAACAATTGGATCCAATTTTGATAAATTTATTTTAGATTAGCCATAATTATACCCTAAACATGAATGATCTCTTATTGTATCATTGCCAACCCTTTATTTATGCTGCCACAAATGTTCCAACAAATCAAACTAGAACCAATAAATAAGATGAATTAAATTTGAAATATATATTAAATCAATAATAAGATGTAATTTAATTATATAATTATTAACTATATAACTCTTAATATTTCAAAATTCATATTACTATATTTTATAAATATAGTCTAAAATATAAAATTCATAAATTAAAATGTAAAATATAAAATATATCTAATTTAATGTAAAATAAAAAATATAAAGTAAAATAAAAATTATAAAATTCAATGTAAATAAAATATAACATAATTGTATATATAAAATATATATTTTAATCTAAAATATAGAATTCAACAAATATATACTTGCATAATATAGTTCAAACTATACTTCAATAAAGTTAGTTTTTTCCAGGGCGGTGGGCCTAGCTCGATTAGCTAAAGCATCCTATTGCAGGCAAGAGGTCATGAGGTCTAGTCTCCCACTGTCCTCATGGTACTGGAGGGCGTATCATACTAGTGTCAGCGGTCACGTGAAAAAAGTTTACTAGGCGCACTACAATTTATAGGGGGACGGATACTTGACCGATTCCTGCAGTCTAAAAAAAAGGTTAATTTTTCCAATATCCAATATAGAGCTAAACATAAATAAATAAAATACAATATAATTTAAAATATATAAATTTTTATTACATTATAAAGTTTAATTAAAAATATAAAGTTTAATTTTAATATGATACAACATAATTTAAAAGATTATATTTTTTTATAAAAATAATTAAGTTATTTAATGATTATTTTAACTAAAAAGTATAAATTTTAACATGCACAAAATATAATTATTTATAAATTTAATTTATCTATCTAAGAGTAATTTTATTTATTTAATATATGCACACACACACACACACATTATTTATTTAAAAAATCACACTATTTTTTATTATGGGGAAAATAAGGTTTTGATGGGACCTGAAACCCATTACAAACAAATTTGAAAGGGACCTGAAAATTGGACAAAGAGAGCGTTACAAAATATAAAAGACACAAACCATCAACAGTCTAAACAAAAACAACCATAAAGAGAAAGACACGACCAAACAAGCTACACATAATAGGTTTTGAAGGGACCTTAAACCTTTACAACCAGGATTTTACAGAGACCTTGAACCCTTAAATGAACTTGAGCACAACCTAAATCAACCCAGCATCAGCAAACCAATCACTCATGACAACCAAATCTAAGCCCAGGATAATAGTGAACATAATGGTGTAGAACACCAACAAATCCTTGTTTCTCAAAAGAACTAGAAAATCCAAACACCCCACCTCAATAGGGGTTTTGGGAAACACAGTAGAAAATTGTGAAGCATCAACTTCCCTGCAACACCATCCCACCCAGTTTTCCAACCCAACCTCCACCTCTAGAGGAGAGGGGTCCCCCTCTATAGAAGAGGATGAAATGAAACCCCTTACCACCAAAGCCACATATCTCCTGCTCGCACAAGCTCCACCTTAGTAGGAACCATAATAAGAGAGAAAATCTTCTCGCCAACACTACATCTTCCAACTCCACCTCAATAGAAGAGGGTTACACCTCAAATGGAACAATCTCCCCCTTCATAGGAGACACTAGTTGAAGATCCCAACAGTAAGTGAATCCAGTAGGAAGGGATGACACAACATCCCTTAGTAGCACAAGCTTCAGGTACTAGTAGGAAGAAGCAACAAACTCCTCAAACAACTCACATAACTGGGTCCAAAGAGAAAAAATAAGCATAACCCAACCAACAACATACAAGCACCAACCTGAATTGAGTCTATTAACATAACAAGGGTATTCACCACCCCAAAGAGAAACACAGGCACCTTCAACCAATAAAACATATTTACCCCCCTTAACCATAAAAACTTCAAAGACCAAAGGGGGATCAAAACAACAATCCTATAAAACTAGGTCAAAAAAGTGTTAACCACAAACCAAAAGCTCCACCAAACACCAATAAGGGAGCAAAGAACAAGAAGCAAAGCTCTTACAAAAAGAAAAAACCCACGTGCAACTACCACCAAACACAAGCACATGGAAAGAAGCTCCAAAAAAGGCCAAAATGAACTCTCTTCATCCATCAACAATAAGAATAGACACAACTAAGCTAACAACATAAACATTAGTAACAACTCAGTTGTCTAGAAGATAGCACCCCAACCTACAAAACAAACTTGAGCACCAAACCAAAGGAATAGTCAACAATGTCCAACTACAACTTAAACGCCACACCAAGGCCGACAATGCAAGCATAGGGCCAGAAATAGTCCCAAAAGGAAACCAAAGGATCCAAAGAAGCAAAAGACCCATCTACAGGAAAAATCCAGATATACCAAAAAAACTTAGGCATTGAATTCCCACCAAGACCAACAACTTCCCACGAATAGCCAAAGATGATCTGAAAAGAAGAGACAACAAGGAGAAGAGTGCCAGTCTTCTAAAGCCCACACACCAGAAAAGCATTAACAACAACCTCCCTATCAAAAATGGATGTACCCATAGAGGTGCCTTCACCAGAAAGAAAACCTAGATTCTTGCACAAAAGGGAAGAATGGATAAGACACATAGAAGAAGGGACTAAGTCCAAGCAGTCCTCCAAAATATCATAAGCAGTGACATCTACACTGCTCAACACAACAAAGAGAACAAAACAAGGATTCCTTAACTCCCCTATCATAGAGGAAGGAATCACAAGATAGCAATAAACCATCGAATGGCTCAAAAGAAAACCAAAATCCTCCAAGGAAGAAGCAAATCCAAACAACACGAACATGGAATTAGACAAAGCAATGCCTTCAAGCATGAAGACACCTTGCTCAACAAGAGATTGTAACAACATAGGGAGAAGTTGCATAGCTGACTTAAAACACCCATCAACATCATTGTCCTCTATAATCACCAACATCCTCCTTAGAATTTGAAATGCCTCCTCCGCACCCTTTCCCGTCTCTCGACCTCTCCATTTAGCATAAATTTAAAAATCATACTGTTTACTCTCATTAAAATATCATTTTTTACCCAACATCTTGAAAATAAGATATTCTTTCTCAGACAATTGGACTATGATAATGATTCATCTCAAATGAACTTTTTCCATGAATATATGAAATGTCTCATGCACTTAAATCATTTGTGTATCATAAAATTAGGTTATTTTCATTACATCATGAATTTGAATAATGAAAAATATATAATGCACTTAAAATTATGAGATTGGCCTTAATATTTTTCAATTCTAAATTCTAATTCATTCGAGAGTGATGATTTTTGTTAGATTGAGTTTTGTATAAACTATTCCATGGCATTAGAATTAACATTGGAATTGAATGTGAATACCTCATTTCAAAGTAGAAGAGCATTAAAATATATATCATACATAGAATTTAGATTGTAGAAATTATCATTTAGGAATGAATAATTTTGATGGTGTCAAGCTCTAAGAGCACGTTGCTAATGATAAGACATAAATGGAAAAGTGATAGGTTCTATCTAGGTTGATTCCTATACAAGATATACAATTATCTAATATCTAATTACTTGGTCATGGTGACTTTGACATGGACATGAATTATAAAGTATTCATAAACCTATTAAGATTATCAACCAAGGAACCATTAGGATAGATAAATATTATATATTAGTTGTATTAAGAATGCAATGCATGATAATTTGATCAGGGGGTTTGGACTATTGCAGGCTAAGGAGTTCTGGGTAACCTTCTCTACTCTTTCTATGTGCGGGGGGTTGTGCATGTCCTCTGTTGTGTTTGCTATTCCATGGAGCGAATGGGGTGTCTTCATGTAGGACCGTGCTTTGTTTATTTTTGCAGGTTTGATCATAGGTTACTGTGGGTTCTAGTGCTATAATTTTTTGTGATTTTGAGTTCAATGTAGTGTGAGTGTGCTTTCCATTGAACCCTCTAGGGGTCTCGAGGATCCCTCTCAGATGTCCTTTAAATATGTTACTTTGAATGGGGATTCATCTTCATCGGGGCATGGAGATGCTGTTAGTTTTCTTTTACATATCGCGAAGGAGTCACAGAATAATATTTCTTTGGAAATGAAATCAAAACCAATTAGTTTCCTGGAAAGGAGCAAGGATCGCCCGATCATGGTGATCAATCCTAAGGTTTTTGTAGAAGGTGTCATGTACTTAATGGAGCATGCTTTAATTTTTAATTTCATGGGAGTTCGTATTTCATTGCTATTTTTGGAGGCATGGGCTTAGAGAAATTAGAGCCCAGAGGGAGATATGAAGATTATCCTTGGAGCGAATGGTTATTTTTTTGTTGTGTTTTCTAGGCTTGCAGATCGACGTATGGTTTTTGAAGGAAAACCTTATTTCCATAATCAGGTTGGGCTCTTTATTAAACCATGGATTTTTGGTTTGATCCCTCAGAAGATATTTTGTTGAAGATCCCTATATGGGTCCAATTGCCTCGAATTCCAATGGAGTTTTGGAAGAAAGATGATATGCATTCTATTGCTGCAACTTTGGGAAAAACCTTCGGCCCCTCTCACCAAACTCTTGATCATAGGGTGACCTCTTTTGCTTGGATTTGTGTGGAAATTAATCTAATTTTTTTCTTGAATCTATTGAGATTAAATTGGGAGGTATGAGCTGGATTCAATAGGTAGATTATGAGGCTCTTTCTTTCCACTGTAGATTTTTTTATGAGTATGGACACTTACAAAGAAATTCCCTAAATTAGGAGGTAGTGCTCAAAAATATCATCCTGAGCAATAGGTTTCTGAATATAAAGCAAAGGGTAAAGCCCTAGTTTAAAATGAGGGAATGGATTCAAAGGGCTTTATTCTTGTGAAAGGCTAGTTCAAGGCTAGGGACAACTCGACAAAACAGGGTTGTACAGAAAAGAGGTTTTGATAATAGGTTTGATATCCTCAAAAAATTTGAAGAATTGGATTCTATGGAGCATTATCATTCTCTTGAGGGTTAAGATTCACAAGGTTTGGACCCATCTTCTCATATTTCCCATATTCCTATTCATGGAGTAGTTGCATATGCGACTTTAAAGGATGGCGGTTCGAAGTCACCAAATCCTGTTGAGACATTTGAGGATGATCAAGGGCTTGATGGGGTCCCAGGGGTTGTTATGGTGGCTAACCCCCTATGTGAGAAACCTTTGAAACTTGAAGACAACAAGGTAAATACTGATTTGGCTATAGACTCTGGAGAAAATGAAGATGGTAAAAAGAAAAATATGCCCCAACTAGGAATAAATCAAAAGAGCTTAAAAAAGGGAGGGGAAGATAAGTCAGGCAAGGTGGGTAGGAAAAACGATATGGAAAATATGAAGATAATAGGTGAGTCCTTAGTGGAATCGGGTATTGTTAGGACTTTGGACTCTCACTTTTCTTCATCCCACAAATGATTGTGCTCTCATGGAATGCAAGGGGACTGGGTAGCATCCCTAAACAAAAGGATACCAATGATTTGATTTGTGATCACAATCCTGATATTATTTTTATCCTGGAAATTTTATGGATGAAATGAGTAATATTTCTTTCAAAGTTTGGAGGAGAGGTCTATGCCAGTGTGTTGGAGCCGCATATTAGATGGGGGTGTTTCTTGCCTTTGGAATCCTTGTAAGATAACTCCTCTTTGGTGGGTGGCTTGTAGGAATTCCCTTTTAGTTCTTGCATCTTGTTTTGATTCTGGAGTCATTTCTCTTTTCTCCAATGTTTATCTGCCTAATGAACTGCTAGGTAAGACAATGCTATGGTCTCATGTTAGATTATTTAGATCTTTGGTACCTTTTTGTCCTTGGATTCTTGCAAACGATTTCAATTCTATTTGTTGCTTGGAGGAAAAATATGAGGTGTGGGATGTTTGGGTCCTTCTTCGACCTTGATGTGTGATAATATCTAATCTCTCAAGCTAGTGGATGTGAAGCTTGTTAATGGTACTTTTACCTGGCATAACAAAAGATGTGGGGAAGGTTCTATTTCTGAGAGGCTTGACAAATTCCTAGTCTTAGACCATTGTCTTGGAGATTTTTGGGCTTGTTCTTTTGAAATTTTGGGATGGAAAGGATCAGATCATTGGCCTATCAAATTCTCATCCCTCTGATTTTGTATATCCAAAAACCATCCTTTTAAATTCCAACTTATGTGGTTTTGTGATCCTAGTTTGTACCAGTTGGTTGAGGGATGGTGGTCTGAAGGGAAGCCCGCCTTTGGTACTACTATATTTTTCTTTTTCAAAGAGGCTTCAGTTTATCAAGTACAAGCTTAAAAAATGGAATAAAGCTTCTTATGGGAATATTTTCTTTGAGAAAAAGCGAGTTTAGGATCATTTGCATAACATAACTTTTAGAATTAAGGAAGAGGGAATGACAATGGATCTACTCCAGGAAGAGACCAAATTGTCCAGAGATTTAGTTGAATGGTAGTTATGGGAGGGAACTTTTTGGAAATAGAAGGCTCACATTGACTAGCTTTAGGAGGGGGACAAGAACACTGCTTTTTTTTATAATTTGTCAAGGAGATAAGGTATGGTAATTTGGTGAATTCTATTATTTTTGGGCAAGGATATCTCTCTTCTTCTCAAGCCATATCTGAGGAAGTTGTGGGATTCTTTTCTTCCCTTTTCACAAAGGTTAACCCAATGGCAGTGGCTGAAGAGGATATTATCCTTGATTGTATTCCTCCAATTGTTTCTAGGGAGATGAATAACTTACTTCTAAAGCCCATTTCTCTAGACGAGGTTGAGAGCATTGTTTTCCAAATGAAGAAAGGTAAAGCACCTAGTCCTGATGGCTTTCCAATTGAGTTTTTCCAAGATTTCTGGGATATCCTAAAATTTGATTTGCTAGAGGTGGTTAGAGAGTCTCAAACTAATAAGAAAATTCTCAAGGATTTTAACTCAACCTTTCTTGATCTTATTCCTAAAAAATATGGATCCAACTCCTTTGACTCTTTTAGGCCTATTGCTAAGTTATGTAATGTTTCATTTAATATTATTACTAAGCTGATTGCAAAAAGGTTGAAATATTGTTTGGATTCCTTGATCTCAGTGGAGCAAGGGTTTTTGTTAAAGGTCGTCAAATTGTGGATGGGATTATGGTGGAAATGGAAGCTATGCATTCCATGTCCTCTTCTAAGGAGAAAGCAATGTTCATAAAATTGGATGTCTAAAGCTTATGATAGGGCCCGGTTGTCCTTTCTCCAGCGTGTGCTAGTGGCCTTTGGGTTTCATCCTAATTGGATTTCTTGGGTTATGACTTGTGTGACCATGTCCTCCTTCTTTGTTTTGATTAATGGATCGCCTTCCTCTACCTTTTTTGCTTCAAGGGGACTCAGGTAGGGTGATCCTTTATCTTCATATCTTTTTATTCTATTGGCTGAGGGTCTTAGTAGATTGCTGAGGCAACATAAGGATAGTGATCTTATCAAAGGTTGGAGCTGGAGCCAGGGATTAGACTCTCAAACTCACCTTCACTTTGTGGATGATACTACTTTGATGGGGTTGGCAAGAATAGATGAGGCAATTAATTTCAGGAAGGTTCTTGATATTTATACGATTGCTTTTGGTCAAAATATTAATGAGAGAAAGTATAGCATCATTTTATTCAACACTCCTAAGCTAATCCAGAACATGATCTTTCCCACATTCTTTGTTTTCAGATTGGTAGCCTTCCTATGGATTATTTGGGCATTCCCCTTTGTGTGGGCAATATGAATAAGAGGCACTGACAATAAATCCTAGACAATTTTTGATCAAAGGTCAATCACTAGACTTTTAGATGGTTATACTTTGCTAGTAGGTTGACTCTTTTAAAATTTGTCTTGTAGGCTCTCCCTCTATACATGTTCATGACTTTATCTAATCCTAAGGGTTTTCTTAAGGAGTATGATTCTCTTGAGCTAGGCAATTCTTATGGGTTGGAAATATTGAGCATCAAATGTGGAGCTTGGTGAGTTGGAACTAGATGTGTAAACCCAAGGAGTATGGTGGTATGGGTCTTAGATAGTCAAGGCACAATAGTCTAGCTCTTGTTGCAAAATTATCTTAGAGGTGGTGCACTCTTTCTAATCAACTGTGGGCTCATGTTTTGAATTAAAAATATCTGGAGGAGTGGCTGATGGGGACATCCCTCATATGGAATTAAATGGTAATGGGTCCATGATTTGAAATACTATAAAATGGGGTTCCACCCTCATCAAGGAGGGTCTCTTTTAGATCATTAATAAAGGTAATCTGGCTCACTTTTGGTCTGACACTTGGGATGGCCATCTACCTATCCTTTCATCTCACCCTTATCTTCAGGCTTTAAGTGAATCTTTTTTGGAGACTGGTTGGTCATATGTTGATAGCTTTAAGATCTCTTCCTCTTTGGGGGCTTCTTTGGTGTATTAGTAACATTACCCTATTACTTGGCCTGGTGGGGTTGTTTGGAGGAGAGGAACTCCTTTGCTTTGATCCTTTTCAAGTGCCCTTGTAGTTCTATGGAGGTGTAGGATGGTTTGGCTTGGGGTTAAGGCCCTAAGGGGAGGTACACGGTGGCTCAGGGTTATGCTTCTTTTCTTGGTCGACATTGTGACTTAGAGGAGAGTCCCTGGTGGAAACATATATGGAACAAGAATGGTTGGCCCAAGTGTAATATGTTTATGTGGATTTTTGAGTTTAAATAAATGCCTTACTTGGGAGAACAATAGGAAAAAAGGATTTTGGAGCCCTTTGATTTGCTTTCTTTATGGAAGCAGTGAGGATAATTCTAGCCATCTTTTCTTCCAATGCTCTTTTTCATCTGAAATTTGGGGATTGTGGTGGAATTTGTGAAAGAGATTATTTGTTCAGGCCTCATATTTGTATGATATTTGGATGAAATTGGGCCTCCCTCTAGCTTCTACGTCCTTCATGGCGGTTGCTTGGGATTTGGGTCCTTCCCTAATTGTCTACTAGATTTAACTGGAGAGAAATAGGCAGATTTGTCAGGATCGTAGGCAGCCTGCCCTTTAGATCTAGTTTAATATTAAAAGTATGCTCAAAGAGACTATAGAGGCTAAGTTTGAGTTGGAGGAGCCTTTAACCTCAAATGATTCCAAATTCTTTTACCTTTTGGAGCTTTCTAGGACCCCTGAGGCATATCTTTGATGTGGTTCCAAGGTGAAGGTGTCTAAGAAGGTGAATCATGTGGGAGAGTGGTATTCACCCCTGATTGGTGTCTATAAAGTAAACACAAATGGTTCTACTCAAGGTAACCCAGGTGCTACTCGCATTACTGGCATGGGACATGATATCATGGGTCATGCTTAGTTTTTCTTCTCCATTTATATGGGAGTGCACTCTCAAATGGAGGCCTAGGATATTCTCAAGGCATTGGAGAAATCTTGTGAGTTGGGATGGAGAAAGGTGATATGTGAGATGGATTTAATGATTCTTGTTTCTCTACTAAACAACTAGGACTTCCAAAACTCTTCTTGGAGATTAGGTATGATTGCTAGAAAAATTCTCAACCTGACATCAAATTTTGTTTCTATTTCCTTTGTGCATATTCCAAGGGAGTGGAACAAAGTGGCCGATTGTCTCGCTAAATGGGCTTCTAATGAGATGGGAGCTTGGTCTGTTTAGGGCTGGGGTCAGCTTGACTAGCAAAAATTTCAGCAACTTGCTCAATCTCTTCATGAGGATCAAAATGATTAATTGTGTTGGGTTGGTTTGTTTGTATACTCTTTGGTGTTGGGAGGATGACTGGTGTGGTGGCCTTTTGGATACCTATAATTTCTCCATAGGTCCTGATTTTGATATTTCTCTGAAGTTCTGGGGCTTCATGGCCCCTTTTATGTAATTCTTTGCTATCCTTTCAATAATATTTTCACCCATAACAAATAAAATGAAAAAAAAAGAATGCAATGCATAACAAATAAATCAATGGTAAAAGCCCCTTTTTAATCCTTGAACCAATAATATTTATTTCTTTTAACATATTTGCAACTACGATCACACATATTTGAAGATACCTATTAAAAATAGTTGACCTTTAAGTGGACAAGCATAAGCAACCTTTGAGGAAGAGTTCAAGCATGTTCAATTTATTCTTGTTGATGAAATGAGTTTTATAGGCCCTGAGATGCTTGTTAATATCAAAAACCACTTGAAATTGGTGTTTCTCTTACATGGCATAAAATATTTTGGTAGAAGGTTAATTATCCATGTTGATGATCTCACACAATTTCTTCCTATGGAGGGCATATCGTTGTATGCAAGTAGACTCCACTTATTTATCTTCTTCATATGAAATTTCTACTTCACATGTGAAACATTGATTGCCATAACCATATAAGTTTCAAATTGATAATTTATTGTGCTTGAATATAGGCAACACTTATAATGAAGAATTATGGGCTACATTCTAAATTATTGTGACGTTGGAGATAGTTTTCCATGAAAAGATACACAAACTAGAATAAGTTAGATTAAAAAATATGTTAACAATTATTCAAAATGTATCAACAATATATGATGACTAGTAAGTTCATGAGATGAAAAATATCTCTATTAGTGTTGAAGAACATGCATTATTTGAGCATAAATGTATTTATATGCAACAAATAACATGCCCATGCTCCATAACAAGAGAAATTTAAAGCCATTGAACTCACCAACTATGTATAGTGTATTTACATATAGTAGGTATATAGAATCACATTGAAATGATGACACTCATCTAGACAATGAAGTGCCATTGTGTGGTTCCTAACACATAATTTTGGTCTACACTTTATGAGTAGATGTTAGCTTAGTTAATGTTATCTCTTGGTACTATAGAGATAATGTTTACTCAAGTTACTAGGAATCCTAACTTGTCCCTTTGTGTGATCATTGAGTTTAATAATTATGTAGGCATTTATGGGACATTGATAATATACATTTTGTCCTATTCTTCTTGTTAAAACATTGATAATCCAAAATTTTCCCATGTTCTACACAAATTTCAATCAAAATGGCATGAACTCTAACCATACAAAAATCACAACGAATGGCCTTAAAATGGGACACAAATGATATTGGTGATATAAAGAGAGAGGTTTAACATTCATTGGTATCTCCAAATTAAATCTCTCAATTCATTATGAATATCGTTGCAATTTTCATTCATTGCTACTCAAAGATAGAAAATATATGTGATGTAAAATTGAAAAATAAAGAGCAATAGCTACAGTCCTTGTCTCTAAGATTACACTTTATACAAATATTCAATAAACATCCTTTTACATAAAATTGTTAATATTTCCTATAATATGTTTTCTCTTCCTAATTACAGTAACAATTCTCATTGCTATCTAAAACCATAAATCTCAAAATAAATTATTTATATGATGTTATGGTAAATTTTACTTACTATAACAAGATGTATTCATATAATATAATAAATGGTAAACTCACAAGATTTATCTTTTTGAGGTGCCAAAACCACGTCACATGCTTAAATTTTAAAAAAAATGCTCAAAAATTTGATAGTCAATATCAATGTTACACAACTCCAAACAAAAAATTACACATATAACAAACTAAACAAAGCACACAAATTGTTTCTTCAATTACATTCCTAAAATTTGTGCCTATAATCAATCAATAACACTAGGTTTTTTTCTAGTATTTAAATGGTGATGTGACTTCTCACGAGTCAAATCACTCTAATATTGATAATAAATGTTTGAGACACTTGACTCATTTTTGCATTATATTTAAAAATGTCATTATTAATATATATATTTTTTATTATCTATGACTAGGTTAAATAAGAACTCAAGTTTTTGATCCAATAGTTTTCGAGATAAATATTTTTGGTCTTTCTCATTAAAAAATATAGTTACGTTGTTCAACTTTTATGGGATATAACTATGTTAATATTTTAAGACTTATCATTTCAAATGACACTCAATGATTAGATTTATCCTCTTCCTAATATGTGATCCAAAATATTGATTTTAAAAAATATGTCATAATTAGCACTATATGGATTGTGGAAATATCATGGCTATTAATGTTTTACTTTGCCAACAATAAAATGAAATAAAATAGATTAATTTTAAAAAATTGATTGTTGAACGTACAAATAATGATAAAAATTATCCATCGATAGAATTCCTTACTAGGAATGAACTAATGATTAACTGATATGTTGATTTAATATTAACGAATTAAAGACTTCATAATCCATAATATTAAAAACAAATTTTGAAAAAAAATGATAAAAACAATTTGCAAGTGAACTTGATGCCCTTGATACTATTGTGCGTCATAAAAATACTATCAATTCATGACTAATGGATGCTCTTGGTTTTCCTATTATAAATGCTTTGATGCAGGAGCATCCATGGTCAATAGCAATCTTGCATCAACCAAAGGGGAAGTATTTTATTTTATTTTTCATAAGGTTTGGTAATAATTTTATTGGAGGATTAAATTAAAATAATAGGCCAAAAATAATATATTACATAATTGGTCTTATTCTATTGTTGCAAATCTTGAAGTGGGAGAGTGTAGGAAATCAATCTCGGAGTTTGAAAAGCATAAAAATAAAAAAACCTAATTGGTGTGGGTTTTGGGAGTTACTAAAATGCATCAAGGATCATTTAATGTTTTTTTCTAATTATTGGAGCATCCTTTTCAAAAGAGGCAAAAATCTAATTTTTGAAAGGAGGGAAAAATCTAATTTTTGAAAGGAGGGAAAAATCTAATTTTTGAAAAGAGGGTAAAATCTGATTTTTGAAAGTAGTGCTAAGTGTTTTATTTGGCACTTTTTGAGTTTGTCAGCAGGGGCAGATTTTTGGAGAAGAGGAGAAATACATGGCTTCTCTTGGGGAGAGGGGAAAATGAAATTTTATTACAAGTTTTGATGTGATATACAACAACAAAAGAAGTGGAAGATTTTTGGTTATTACAACAGTGATTTTGCAGTTAGAAGATTGCAAGTTGAAGGGAGCTAGAGAGCTTCAAATGAAGAGGGATTGAAGGAGATCATTTATGTATTTGATATTGCTGTTATATATCACACTTATAATAGTTTTTTAATGGTTTACATCAGCCCACATGGTTGCAAAACAATTTAATTTCAAAATTTCCTTGTTATTAAGTGATTTTAGGAGAGTTTGAATGAGAAAATGAAGACACTATTTGTAGATTTTAGTGTTATTTAAAACATTTTATGAGTTGCATTGTATGTTATTGTGAGTTTGTGAACGAGGCTTGATTTTCTCTTACATCATGCTTCTATTTTTTGTTAGCAGTTGATCCTAATGGGTTGGCCTCATCTTTGGATAGACACATTTGACTCTCTTCTTCATGCCTAGGTTTTTCCTCACTTCCCATTAGGATGACATTGCTAGACTCTATTTCATTGAATTCCTACTATGTCATGAGGTTGACTTAATTTTTTGAACAATTGTACAAAAAAGGAGGAAATGCCCTCCAAATTTCGGTGAAGATTCCCACTCCTAGAATGTAGGGGCATACTTGGGGAAGGTTTGCTACGATGGGTTTAAAGACAATGCAAGCTTTGTTGGGAAACTCTTTATGGGTAGGTTAGGTAGTGAACTTTCAACATTGTTATAGTATAGTTTCATGACATCTCTAATTGAATTGCCTCTTGTTGAACTTGAGACCTATTCTTACTTGTACAAAGATTGAAACCCATTCAAAAACTTGAACTTTATTTATTATAAAAAACATATATTAAATTAAATTTACTAATTATAATATTCATTATATTAACTCATAAAAATTTAGTATACAAATATTTTTAAATTTAAACATATACTTAATATATTATAATCCACTAAAATAATTAAAATACAAATATTTATATATGATGTAATACAAAGTCATGCTCACCTTTTTCTTTTCTTTTTCAAAATATATTTTATAATTATGCCGAAGGCGTGTCCTATATGAGCTTTCAGAGCTCATTTTTCCCATGGATGGTGGAAAAAGAAAGATAGCTCCTGGTTGACAGAGGAACCATTGTGAGTTGTTGATTCACACAGACACTGTTGTACTACTGTTGCATTAATTATGGAGAGGCACAGATTCCTACCGGAAAATTTGGCACTGACCGGACCATGGAAATGAATACCATTGTTACCATCCTAGCAGCTCATGTCATAATCTCCTTTTTAAAATCCTTTTCCCTGCGCAAAGACTTAGCTGAAAGCAAAGGGTGAAGATCGTCGTAGTAAGGATTTTTGCTACTGTCGTTCAAGCCCTCCCTGACATCTTTAAAGTTGGCCATTAATTTCTCTCATTTGTCCCTGCACTGCTGCGCATCCCTTGAGAAGTGCTCCTTATGTAGAGACTCAGTTATTTCGTCTCACAATTCCGTCTTTCTCCCGCTACAGGAAAACCGAGGCTCCAAATCACTCCGTAGTTTAATCAACTTAGAGTTTCGACCCTCGTCCAATTCTTGGACCATTTCAGCAGGAGGCAGCAGAGGATTCTTTTTTGCGCAAACATACGGAACGATTGACATTCCAGAAGATATAAAATGAGAGGAATTAACCTTGTCATTATTCTGGTGCGATGGAGAAGAATTGACTATCTCCAGGCTCCACCATCATGGTCGTTTTCTATGTTACATGGGATTCTTTTGGCTAATTCTCTACTCTTCCAAATGCTGCTTCTGTCTTTGCCACGGATCAATCTACCATCCTATAGTGGAATTAATCGTCCTACACACTACATAGGAATTTTGTCAATAGACATAATCTGTAGGGTAGAGGGCAGTTAATTACCCCAGAACTTTAACGTCAAGTGCAATTCAAAAGGATGTCGTCTAAATCTTTCACCAGGGGGAATATTGTTTTCCCTATTGTGGACCCCACTGGCCATAAAGATGTTTCACGTGGTCGTGCCTTACGGGCTTTAACTACGCAGGGTAAAGGATGTAATTTTAAAATCTAAATTCGTCAATTATTAGGATCTTTGCCCTAATTTCCATTTGATTTTAAAATCTAAATGTGCTCATTATTAGGATGTTGGCTGTAATTTTGAGACTATAGTAAAAAATTAGTTTTAAATATATAATAATATTATTCTATAATAAAAATTAAAAAAATAATACTAATATTAAAATCATTTTCTAAATGACCTATCAATTGATCTCATTTATTACACAAATGTGTGCAAAAAATAAACCAATTTTTCCCTAATTCACCTTCCACACCTCTTTGGCGTACCCATTACACAAGGTGCCATAGCTAGTTTAACATTATCCTAAGCATGTATAAATCATGTAGTATAACATGGGCCCACTTCGAGGAAAAAGACAGATAAAGTAGAAATATGAAACATAAGATAAGGTTTTTAGTCAAAGATTAAAAATTCTCCAACATGTGTTTTGACTCTCATGTAGTTTTCAAAATGCAAAGGTTAGCTATAAGTAATGTGTGGAATATATATTAATTGAATTTAAAAATATCTATTTGTTCTCTTGGATTTTAATTAATTATTATTTATATTTAAATACATATTTAGTATGTTGATAAATAATATGTTTAATTTAATATCATTTTTTTTAAATGTATTTTATAAGGTTATATCAAATGAATAGTAGAGTTTTACGTAGATAACATGGAATATTTTTTTCTATAGTGATCTACCTTTTTTTAGTTGAAGTAATACTTGATTTGATTGTTCTTTATCTTATTTTGTTTAAGGATTTTACTTGCATAAAATTTTCGAGGTGTGATGTCATTCCATCTATTTTTTAAATTAATGTATATTATTTTTATAAACGAATATAAATGGGCACTTATTCAACAAAATATATATTATGTTTTTGATGTTTCATAGTAATTATGAATCATTTTAATATATGAAAGGTTGTGTTGAATAGATATTTATCTTAATAATTTTACATGAGAGATAATGTTTGATGTCAAATCCTTTTTCTAATCTCACATATAAGAGATTAAGTTTTTGGTGTGGATTTCCCTTCTATTAATGAAGAAATTGCAAATTTAATTCTTGTGGGCATCCTCATGTTCAATGCTTGAATATAAGAAATAAACAAGTAAACATAAAGTTATTTTGATCTTTCTTGAAATATATGGATCTCCAAAGAGGTAATTAAGGTTCTCTTCATTTTTGTTCTCTTTTATGGTAATAGGGTTGAATAGGAAGGAAAACATTTCAATTAGAGATAACACGTTTAAAATGTATGATCTGGAGCAAATAAATCTAATAATTGATTAGTAATATTATTTTTATATACATGGTATTTTCATAGTGTATCAAAGTATGTGATAATTTATTAGGATTTAATTATACAATTCTAATTAATTCTTCATCAAATTTCATTTCATGATTAATGGTTCTGTAAATTTTTTCTCATGATCATAAATGATTTAATTAGCACTTATTGTACCAAAGTGATATTCACAAGATTTTTTTGGAAGATCACTTATCTTAATACTATTTTGACTTAAACATATTTAACTGTCAATTTTTTCCACAATAAAATTTACTTAACTTACCATCCCATTTATTACATTTTTAACAAATAATATCCTTTTAAATTTATTAATTTTAAAAATTCTTTTAACTTATTAATACTTATATAATATTTCTTTTCAAATTCCTATAAATTTTGTAATTTATAAATTAAATATTATATATTTAAAAAAATCATATAAAAAAGTGAGATGACACTAAAAGAGCATGGCCTAGAAGGAACAAGCCACACCCCTATGAGTGCCAGTAATCTAATCCACAATTTTTCTAAGGAATAATTTGCAATATAACTTTTCCTATACATGGTTAGGAGATAACAATGGTTGAATTGTTCCTTCTACTAGCACATGTCTTGTCTTGGTTTTAAGCAATATTATTATTATTATTTTGTTTTGATTTTTTTTTTGTTTTTCATTAATATGATTTTTATGGTGATTTTTACAATTTTAAAAAATAAAATAACATTATATAATATTTTATTTAAATATTATTTATTTTAATAATCACAATTAATAATATCTTTTTATTTTATCTATAATATAAATAAAAAATAATTATTTTATTTAGATTTTTCTCTTTTCTCTTTTTATTATTTTGACGATAGATCATATTGTGTGATCTGAAATATTAATGTAAAATAAATTTTACATAATCAAATTCAAAATCTAAAAATACTAAATTTATTTTTTAAGTTTAAACTAAATAATATTTTAAAATAACACCAAAAAATATAAAACATAAATCATTGTAAAAAAACAAGATATAAGTATATTGAAATGACATGCAAACCATGAAAACCAAAATAGATCGAAGCTTAAGTCTACTAGAATAAAACAAGAAACTATTGAAAAATTGAACTATTACACAATAGAACAACAAATTGATCCAACGGATCTTTCCTTCCTCATGCAAGGTTTGACGTATAGTGATTAATTATTAGCTTCTTGTGCACTTTGATTTAGGGGAGAGGACCCAGTAGTTGAGCATGTTTCAATAGTTGTGATACTAGTTGTTTATATAATGCCCAATCGTTGTGACTTGACTACCCATAATTTAAAAAAATGTATTCCTTTGATCTAAAAAGCAACCAATCATGTGATACGACATCAGTGCTCAACTACCCATGTTGTGAATGCACAAGTATTGGTCTCACCTTTTTTTTGGACCTTTTTGGACACCTTGACAAAAAGCATGTTGATGTGGCCCTGAAATGAAAGTTATAAGCAGGGGACCAACAAAGTAAGCTGTTGTAAAAAATTGGGAGTGACTTGAAATTTCCATGTAGGATTTTGAGAAGCGCAAAGTTAGGGTGCACAACTACTGGGTCCTCTCCCCTATCATCATCTTTATTTAATACCATGTGAATTTGAATTCATAGCTGATTGACCAAATAGTTTTAAAAATTGAGTGTTTGTCTCACAAATATATATTATTAGAATAATTATTCATAACTACCTAATTTTTTATTCTCTTAAATTCTTGAATAGTTAGTTAATACATCCACGGAGATGATATTAACTAGTAGACCAAAAAAATATTTGTCATTAGAATAATATAGAGGCTTAGGTTTTATTTGTTATGGAGATTTCAAACATTATAGTATTATATTATCTTGTTCTATAAGATTTGAAAATTTATTCAATATGAAGAGGTTGAATATGATCCATTCATCACGCAATCAAGTAAAGAAAACATATTCGTATCGTGAGTGCTTTCAAGGATGGTAATGAATTATTCCAATGTATTGTATTTTTTTCTTTAAGATATTCTTTATTTTAAATTTTAATTAAAAATTATATATTCAAATTTAAATTAAGATACATATGATATTTTTGGTTTTCTAATTTTTTGATTGAAAATTATAGTTCAATGTTTGATATATATGCCAACACAAAATTGAGATGGACCTAAGATAGTACATGCTGTAACTTTGTTGATGGCACAAACTAAATCACTCTACTCTCATCATAAAATCTATTCAAATAGTGGAGAATCTAATGGACTACCCTTTTTATGTGGAAGGGGAGTTTGGGGAGTGACAAAAAATTATTATGTTGAGTGGGCTTCATACCAATTATTCCCTCACTTTTGTGAGGAAGGAGTACATGGTGGAGAATTATAATGTTTATGTGAAACATTAATGGTGGTGTGTTGGGGGTATTCTTTTACAAGCCTCTTAATAAGTATGGTAATTTTAATTATAATTTGATCTAGTGAGTTCTTGGTTCTAATTTGGGTAAACTCATTAGCTGATACATTTTGGTATTTTTTTCGACGACAGGTCGTCGGAATTCCGACAGCTGTTTATCGTTGTTATTGCATCGGAATTTCGACGGCATTTGAAACGTTGAAATTCCAGCCCAGCATCCGACGAACAGCCGTCGGAATTCCGACGACCCGTTGTCGAAAAAAATACCAAAATGTATCAGTACAAATAAATTAAATCTATTAAATCTTTATTCTTGTGGTTCAATTATTTCTTCCAAGAGGGCGATTTATTTCACACCTTTTATGGGTCTCTTATATTTATCTAATGATTTACATTTTTTCTTTTGTTGGTCTTTCATGTATGGGTAAATTTATTCTAGTTTTATCTAAAATTGAATCAATCTAGTTTTCCTTAACTCTAGGACACATGGGCATGCAAATCCAATTGATAGAGGAGAAAAAAATTAGAAGAGTATCTTTTAATGAGTTTTCATGTTTTTCTTGGTTGAAAGATTTTTTATTGACATGTTTATTGTGTTGAGTTATTTTCAATTTCTTTGTTTTGAATTATTGATTTGTTTGATTTTTCGATGCATCGTGATGTTATCGATGGATTTTTTTTCTTGTTTTACATTCACATATGTTGTAATGAATTATCTAAATGCATGTGAAAAAAAATCTATTATATATTTTTATATTTTTCCAAAATAGACTATGATCTAATAAGCTATTTATGATTTTCAAATAATCGATATGATTTGAATGTTGTTTAACTAATATTTTAAATGTTTTTTTGTTTTAACCTAAATATTGATGAAGAATGACTAAACTTTTGGTTTTAAAATTTCAACAAAATTTAAAAATAGATAAATAAAAAAAGCTTACAGTTTAATTTAACCTAAGAAATAAATTTAAATCTGCCTTATTATCTACACAAGCAACACTTTAATATAATCTAACTAAGAAACAACATAGATGAAATCTTCTACAAAATAAATGTTATGGTCCTTAGGAAAAAAATTGATGGTCTAATTACTACTTTAAGTTGCAATATAAATAAAATATTCTAAAAAAAACTAAAACTAGGGAACCTATATGAATATGAATATTCAAAGAAGCTTATTTAAATTTGTGAATATTATCCTCAAAAAATCCAACTTGAATTGGTGTATCTTCTCTCTAGCTTTAGGTTCTCTTCTTAATAAAAGGGAAAAATAGATTGTACAACATATTGTAGAAACAATATATAACTAACAAGTGAAAGTATGTTGTAAAATTAAAGCCTCCAAGCTTATAAAACATGATAAATCAAATAGAAATAAAAATAACCATAAAAGAGATGCAAACCATAACATAATATATACATGGAAACCCCTTGAATGAAAAAAATTCACACCAAAGTGATTCAAAGCTTGTACTAATCCTTCAAATCAACTTCACCAATATAAATCTCTCCATAAATTCCTCTAGCATTTTGTTACTACTACACAACCTACAAAACAACTTGTACTACCTACTACTCCAAGCTCTAATTTATACACAAATTTAATACAAAAATTATAAATGATTTTTAATGCAATGAACTCAAACTATGAGACAATTAGTCTACATGCATACAATAGATTATGACATGTGTATGGGAGTTCCAAGCATCTTTCTAGAAGCTCCAGGACTTCTCATAAACTTGGGCATCCAAATTCACTAGAGAACAAAAATAACCCACTAGAAGATAAAATAAATACTTCATAGGTCTAAAAATGACTACCAAAATCTTACATATAATCAAAGATGTTTTTGTACACCTCTTACAATATCATAGATATTTCTCACAATTTTTACAATGCTATAAAAAATTATATTTCCTTCTACTTTATGTCAAGTTTCCATAGATGTTATCATAGGCCAAAGTAAGATTCCCCACTCAATAGCACCTTGCCAATGAAATTCCAAGTGCCTAGGAAAATAATATTTAATTAAAAAAATCCTCATGTGGGACATCCAAGTTCTTTTCCATGAGTCTTGGAGTCACATGAAATAATAAACGACTATTAAAAAATTGAGATACATATTCCTAGGGTTGGAAGGTTAATATTACCAATCCTAATATTCTCTCACTTGATATTCACATCACAATGGTATAATAGGGAATAAAATAAAATAAGTTAGGTTCTTGGAGAAGCAATGCCCATGGCCTCCCTATACAAAGAGAACTTCTTCACACTCACTAGTTTAGTAAGTGAATTTGCAACATTTTATAAAGTTTCCACTTCTTGTAACATGACTCTACCACCATCAACCATTTCCTAAATAAAGTGGCATTTAACATTAATGTGATTTTGTAGACATGGTACATTAATTTTTAATCCAAGAAAATATCACTATGATTGTAACATCTAATTCTAACTTGTTTACACTAAAAGCCAATACCTGAACACAATCTTTGTAACCATATTATACATGCATGTGTTATAATTGTGTACTTTGTAACTTGTATACTAGAAAATATGACTATAGGTTGTTTTCTCATTCAAATAACTACTCCAAAAAAAATTAAAGATGTAGCCACTGACAAATTTCCTACAATTTAGATTTCCAATCTAATTAGAATTAGTAAATCCATATTATCAATCCCACGATAACAAATACTATGGTTATAAGTTTTAAGTAGATATTTGAAAACACTTTACATAAGTCCAATGTTATTTACTAGTCTTTGTGATAAAACTACTAAGAACTCCCATCTCACCCACATTATCAGTCTCACAATCAAGGATAACTTTAAGAACCCCTCCTTGGAAAAGGTGTAAAAACTTGGCGAATCTTGTATACTTCCTAAAAAAATATTAATTTTATTGGATTTTTTTTTCTTTTTTCAAGAAAAAATAATAATCTCAATTGTTGAATCTTTTGTAATCACTAGAAGTCTATAGAAAATCCTAGTGAATTATAATTTTTAAAAACTAATAAAATATTTTTATTGGTGATTAAAACCTATTTTCAAACCAATAAAATATTTTCATTGGTGAATTAAACCTGTTTTGAAACAAAAAAACATTTCTATGGGAAAATTAAACATGTTTTCAAACATTTTTTTTTGTTGGTGATTAAACCCAGATTTCAAACCAAAAAATATATTTTCATTAGTGAATTAAACCTATTTTCAAACCAATAAAAAAAATTCATTGGCGAATTAAACCTAATTTCAAACCAATAAAAAAATTCATTTGGTGAATTAAACTGGTATGCCAATACAAAATAACAGTGTGGGGTGTAGATGTGATGGTGAGTCACTTGAAGTGAATTTTGCAGGTTTTTCCCCAGGCTTGATGCAAGCTGGCTAGTCCTGGAGGTTTTGATGAATAATGTTACATTTTGCATGAAAATGCTCGTGTGACAAGACTCAAATGTGAAAAGTCTAAGTGCAAAAGAAATTCAAAGTTTATGTTGACTTATTTCAGAAGTTTCTCTTGCCAACTGTCATGTGCCACATGTTGTGCTACGATTCATTCCCTAGATTCTCTTTCATGTGTTTTGATTGAGCTCCTCGAGTGCCTTGTTCTTATAAAAGGTCGAGAGTTGTTTCTTTTTAAAAAGTTGAGAATTTGTGGATTCCAGAGATCTAAGACTTTTGCAAGTTTTATTTCTTTTTCCTATTTTCTATTTCATTCCAGATTAAAAAATTGTATGTTCCAGTTGAAGCTAATTAATATCAAGGCCAATTTAAAACTATCTCCTGATATAAAATCATACGTAGCTAATTGTTTGTTCCTATTGAAAAAGCTTGTGTGTTGCGCCAAATTTGGGTGCATACTGACACTATGTAGTGGAAAATACATGTTTCTTTAAATCCTTGCATCATTCTATACCTAGCTATGAAGCAATCTGGTGAAGTATAGAGTGGTTTAATTTGATTTAGTTTGTTTCTTGGGGCATGCGTGGATAATACCTAGGAGAATCTTTAATTTTAGAATTTTAATGCTTTGATTTAGAATAAATGTTAATATTTTTAGAAAAATGTTTCAAAAATGATGAACATGCATGGAATATTATTGTAAATCTTTCATTTCCATGAAATTGCAGAGTTAATGCTAAATCTACTTGAATATGTACAAGTAATCTAAATTCATGAAATATTATTGCAAATCTTTAGTTTCATGAAGTTGTGAAGTGAAATATCAATGATCAGATTGAACTTATGTTATGATCCTTTGGATACCAATTAACTTGAAAAACTGCAAACCCCTCGTGATTAACAATAATTTACACAACGAACCCTGAGTGAACCTAGTGTGTCAAGACCTAACATTCTAGAGCCTTGGGATCAAACTGAGATCACCTTAGATTTAGGTTTTCCTAGTGGATCTTTCAAGTAAAGGTAGGTTCCCATGTTCTTTGGTGAGAATTTATCTGTCTGTTGGTGTGTGTGTGCAACACTAGCTTTAATAGAATGGGCGCTAGACGAAGGGCAGGGCTTGTTTTCCTTGTTAAAAACAAAGGAAACATGAGTTTTGTAGGGTTGCTAGGTCTCGGTCCAGTGATCCTCATGTGGCACTTGTAGAACTTAGTGGTCGTATGTCAACTAGGGCTCAAAGGTTAAGGTTTGTTGGTGCAATCCTACAAAATCAAGCCATTGAGACACCTCCTCCACACGTAGTGATGGATTTTTTCAATATCAAGTCTCCTATTCAATTTTTTGTGTACAATTATCTTCTAAAAAATAATGATAAATTGTGTCTGAAGCATTATCTCCATAAGGATGAGGAAGAACACATAAGTATTTTCAAGGATACATGCTTTAAAGCTAGAATACAATATGAAGATGTAGTGTGCCAATTTTGTTTCCCTATATGTTGAGTGAATTTTTTTACCAATGGTATATCAATTTACTTCGTAATTATGTCAGGACATGGAAAGATATGGAAAATCAATTCTTAACTAGGTTCAAAATTCCTGTAGATCATGCCTTATTGTATCACCATTTTTCTCAAATCAAATGATTTGATGACGAACCTATAACAACTTTTAATGATAGATTCCAAAAGGCTTCTTCTAGGTTACAAGCACCTTACATTCTGGATAATTTGTCCACCCTTGCTGTTTATTACACTACATTTGATTCGTTAACAAAGATGTTTGTGAAAAGGAAGGTAAATCCTCCTACTACCCTAACTGAAGCCTATCTGTAAGCTATAACTATGAATCTAGAAATGAAACATGTATGAAATGGATCACCTATGAACAAAAGGAATGGTTTGAATAACTATCCAATCCCAGGGATGAGTGGAGTCCCACTAAATAATGTGGTGATCCATAATCCTTTGCCTTTAGCATTTAAGAGTGGGACCTTTTTGCAAAATAGCTTCTTTCTACTTGGAAATAGTCAAGCGTTAGTCCCACACCCTTGAATGACTATCACTGAGATACATTGTAATGGAAATTATTTCTTTACATAGGATTAAGAGAGCCAGAGAGCAAAGGATCAAGAAGATAAAGATGAAATTAAAGAAATAATAGCTCAGCTTAAAAGGTTAACAACTAAGGTTACACAACTAAGAAATCAAAAATTTTGTTCTCAAAATAACAACTAGAATTTGTAAGGTCAAACATATAATTCTCCCAGATTACCTAGGGCTTGGAATACACAACCTAAAAATGGGGGGTATCTACACCTTTGGATAATTCCAACTCCTCTAAAGATAGGTCCACATCTAAAGTGAACTTGGCAAAACTTGCCATGAGCAACTGGTGTAGAATTCACAATACTAGCGCTCATGCAGAAGTTGATTGTCCATGGTTCAAAACCGCGCCAGACATTTTCTTAGCCGCAATGTATCATAATGATTAGTGTGATTTTCACCCCCCAAGGAAATGAACTAGTTCTAGTAGGATATAATTTGGTGCTGGTAAGTTAAATATTTATGTGTGTTATGAGTCACCTATGGTTGTTGAGAGTAGTACTTGTGAGTGGGTAGATAGTTCAGCCATGACCTTGGAAACTTATAAGTTCCCTTATTAGGGTGAAAATGAGCCTCAAGATGAAGCTGATGAAATTCATGCTTTCCAACAGTATCCAAAGGGACACAGTTACAACCTGAGGAGTAATACTATTGGTGGGAGTAGGTTCAAAGGACCCTTGACCATGTCAATCCCACCTAACAACTTTAGTATGCCACCAGATGATAAATCTAGTAATAATCGAGGGTTCCTAAAGGTCACCTCATAATATAACAATGCTCATAATCTTCCTCAAAGTGGAAAAATAAAATTTGTTGAGCAAAGTACTTTGACTAACTATTTGGCGAAAGAAATTAGGAAGGTAAAGATCAGTTTTTCTTTGTTAGAATTACTTAAAACACCCGTGATCAAAAAGGATTTCTTAAATGCATTAGAAGAATTTCCCAAGGAAAACTTAGCTAGTAAAGACACTTAAGTGAAAGAAAACTCCATTAAAATGAAGGACAAAAAAATTGTCCCTATGGTGGATGCACATGTAGCTTTATATAAAGGGAAGACATAGTCACCATTGTTTCTATTAACACTAAGGATTTTTGGTAAAAATCTCCATAATTGCTTGCTAGATTCATGGGCCTCCACCAATGTGATGCCTTTGTCCATATGCCAGACCTTAGATTTAACTTTAGCTAGCTCCTTGAAGAAGGTTACTTAGTTGGACAAGATTGAGGTGAACGTAGTTGGAGAGTTGACTAATATTCACATGCAATTAGCATCGGATCCTAGGATTCAATATTACATTAATATTCAAGTAGTAGAGATACCATATACCTATGGGATGTTATTGAGTAGAGACTGGTCAAAGACTTTGAACGGATATATGGCTACCAATTTCTCGCATATGTGGTTACCTTGGAAAGGAGTTCCTAACCATATTAGAATAGAGAGAGAGCCACATATGAGGCATATGATTACAAATTACAATAAAAAAAATGAAGTGTTATACATCGATGTAGAATCCGTGTATATGATATTGAAAGTTCTAGAATTAAGCTAGAAGAGGTTTTTATGTGCAATGCAAAGAAGCATGATCAAATAACTTCGGGGATAGATGTGTTAGTAGAATATGAATATGACTCTTCTAAAGGAGAAGACAAGACCATTTGGAAAAATTTCAAAAGACTGTTGTCAAGGAAGCCTACAAGGGCTGAATGACTAAAGATTCATTGAAAATTTTGTTTTTACAAGGCTGGTGCAAGCTATATAATGCTACACACTCAGAAGACAGTTGTGTGATGTGCTTGGAAGTTAATCGCAGAGTTGGAAATTAGTGCTTCCTAAAAGGTAAAATTCCTAGCAAGTATGAGCTCTGAATACGTAGTGATAAAACACACGTAGTGTGAATTGAAAATGTTAATTTATAAACTTCTAAAAATGCTAAGTTCAAATTCACCAAAGAACAAGCCTAGATCCTTAGATTTGATGGGTCAAAATCTATACAAGGGATCAGAGTAGGGGTTGAGTTGACCAGTCCAGAAGGAAAGTCATTTCTTGTTGCTTATAGATTGCAATTTCAATGTACTAACAATTTGGCAGAGTAGGAAGTCCTTATCCATGGTTTGTTGCTCGCTCTCAAGAAAAAGGTCAAGATTCTCAAAGTATTTGGTGATTCAAAATTGGTTTTCAAGCAAGTCAGGAAGCAACATATTTTTCATTACAAACACTTATCGAGTTACCAACATTGACTGTGGGATCTAATTGAATAATTTGACGCTTTTAATATTACTCACATCCCATAGAGATTTAATCAAAGAGCGGATGCACTAGCCATGACTGCTAGTACCTTAGAGCCATTAGATGCTTCACACATGACAAGGTTTACTGTTGAGTTGGTATAGTTGCCTTTGATTCTAGATAATGTTACTAATTTGCAAGTATTCGAAGATGACATACACATTTTGGAGTTCATTACTAATTCAGGTGTTTTTGAAGCTTAGATAATTGAGGAAGCATATCACCTTGATGGTGAACTCCAGTATGATGAATTAGCTCTGTCAAAAGATAATAATATTTTGAAAGGAATCATTAAACTGGAAAGATTGTTTGATTTAGATTAGATAATTCAGAAAAAAGATCTACCTAATACTGATGGGGGATAATATGAGTTGTACAACTTGAACACTGAGGAAGATCCTAAAAATGTGCTCATAGGTAAAGTGTGCATTGAAGAAGAATGGAGGAACATTTCTCAAGCACTCAAGGATTATTGGAAAGTCATAGCATGGACTTACGAAGATCTGAAAATGTATGATACCTCCATCATAACACATGCCATCCTGCTTAAATCCAACATGAAACCTTTCTGAGAAAAGCAATGCCCAATAAATATGCTCCTAGAGCCATTGATTCAAAAAGAAGTACAAAAGCTCTTATCGGCTAGAATTATTTTTCCCATAAGGCACTCCACATGGGTGGCTAATTTGGTACCTATTAGAAAGAAGAATGGGGATATCCAGCTATGTGTAGATTTTTGGAATCTTAATAGGGCCTCTAAAAAGGATAATTATCCTTTTCCTTCATTAGATAAAGTCCTACAAATTGTTAATGGGGTGTAGATTATGTTGTTCTTGGATGGGTTCTTGGGGTATAACTAGGTGATGGTTGTTAAAGAAGATAGGATGAAAACTACTTTCACTACAAAGTGGGGTACTTTCGCCTATAGGCAAATGTCATTTGGGTTAATAAATGTTGGGGCCACATTTCAAAGAGCAATGGATTATGCTTTCAAAGACCTGATTGGAAAGTGTATTATAATATACATGGATGACCTTACTGTGTTCTCCAAAAATAGAGTAGATCACGTACATGATCTCAAAGCCATATTTCAAAAGTGTGAGACCTATGAAGTGTCATTGAACCCAAAGAAATATATTTTTAGGACAATTGAAGGAAAATTACTTGGGCATGTTATTTACGAGAGAGGTATTTTGATAGACCCTGATCGAGTGAGTTCCTTGATGAAATTACAACCTCTAGGGAGTAAGAAATAATTGAAGTATTATTTTGGCAAGAACAACTTTGTTAAAAATTTCATTACCCGATTCACCAAAATAGTAAAACCTCTTAATGATATGCTGAAAAAAGATGCTAAAATTGAATGGAAAATTGAAACCAAGCTTGCTTTCAAGAATATCAAAACCGCAATTGTTGAAGCACTAATGTTGGTAAGTCTTGATTATATTAAACCTTTTTAAGTTTATTCTTTTGCCTCGGTTCATACATGTGGGGTTTCTTTAACACAAAGGGGAGAGAATAAAGAAGAAAGACCTATTGCTTTCACAAGTGCTCCATTTAAAGAAGTTGAATTAAGGTATATGGATATTGAGAAGCAAGCCTTCACACTGGTTAAGGTAGTAAGGAATTTTTTACATTACATTTTCATAAGTATAGTTAAGGAAATTGTGCCTGATGTAGCAGTAAAAATGTTATACAAAGTGAACTTGGAGATAAAAGAGGTAAATAGATCACTATTTTACAAGAATTCAACTTGGAAATCATACCCATGAAGTTGGTTTGTGGACATGCATTGGTTAAATCTATTGTTGAGATTGATCCTCAAATATCTAGCCAACAATATACCTTGGATGTAGAAAATTAAGATGAATGGTACTCAAACATTTGGTATTATCTAGTTAGTAACAACTATCCAGACAACATGCAGAGGCATCAAATAAGAGCCCTAAATATTAAAGCCCAAAGCTACATGATTAAAGGAGGGGTTCTCTTCAAGAAGAACAATGAGGGGATTTATTTAAGATGACTAAACAAGAAAGAAGTAGGTGAAGTGTTGCAAGAATTGCAAGACAGGTTTGGTTCGGCTCATGGATCCCCATTAGCCACTGCACACCTTATTCTAAGAGCTGGCTATTATTGGTTGACCATATTTAAAGATACATATGAGCATGTTATACATTGTTATACATGCCAAAATATTGTAGACAAAGAAGATTCAATGCAAAACCATTACAACCTATGGTGGAGATGCGTCCCTTTGCATAGTGGGGATTATATTTCATAGGCACAATTAATCCACCATCATCCATAGGCCACAGGTATGTGTTGACTGCTACTGACTATTGTATTAGGTGGACTAAAGTGTGCCATAGTAAATAATACACCATGGAAGTGGTAATCAAGTTTTTAGAAGAAAACACCATCGCTAGGTTTGGAGTACCGTATGCTTTGGTATGTGATAATGGCCCTACTTTTTCTTTGAATTTTTCCAATTGGGCATTTGGATATGGTATAACATTGAAATTTTCATCTAATTATTACTCGTAGGGAAATGGATTAGTAGAGTCCTCGAATAAGAATTTGTTGGATATAATTAGAAAACTAATTGAGAAGAATCCCAGGGAATGGCATTCCCTACTAGAATTTTCCCTTTGGGTTGAATAGACTAGGATGAAGTCTGCGTTGGGGAATTCCCCTTACTATTTGGTTTATGGAGTTGACCCTATATTGCTCGTAAATTTGAAGATCCCTACCTAGCAGTTTTCCTAGGAATATGTTGGATTAGATGACTAGACTGAGGCTCAGTTGTTACAATTGATGCATTTGGATGAAAAACATACTAGGGAACTAGATCATTTGCTAAGCATCAATCCATAGTTAAGGGGTGGTTTGATGAGAGGGCTAGAGTAAAATCGTTTAGAATATCTGACCTAGTATTATCTTGGGACAAAGCCCACAAGCAGAAGGGCGAGCATGGTAAGTTTGATGAGTTATGGACTAGTCCTTACCAAGTATCCAAAATTCTTGGTGACAACACCTATAGGCTTAAAACCCTCACTAGAGAGGATGTCGCATTGTTTGTCAATGGATAGTTCCTAATGCATTATTTTCAAGCCTAATGCAGGTTGTTAGCTACTATTATAAATATGTAAGTATGTAAGTAGTTTCCCTTTTTGTCTTTTTGGTTTCAGTTTTTGTTTCTTTTGTTTTTCTCGGGTCTCGCTTGTTGAGATTTATTCAACCATTAGGATTTATGAATAATCAGAGTAATAGAAGATCAATTTTGGAAATGAGGGTCATATTTGGAATACAAGTAGTTCTCCAATTATGGGTAACCAAGAAATTGTTTTGGATTTGTTTACTTTAATTTGCATAGATTATCAAGCTGGTATTGGAATACAAATGCCTACATTTGAAAAAAGGTTTTACCTAAATTCGGGAAATGGTGGTTTCTTGCATTGAGTGAAAAATTAAAAGGTGACCTTTGCTACCATTGTAATTATATTCCCAACCTAATAGCAAGCTTCGTTGCTCGCAAGTTGAAGAAAAAGAGCTTTCAAAGAAATATCAAACAAAAATGAATATCAAAGAAATATTAAAAGAGAAAATTCAACTCTTTAGGCTATCCAAATATCTCTATTGGGGCTATAAACGCTTGACTAGAAATAGAGCTATGTTTGAGGAAATTACAAAGATAACCTTGCTAGGTTATGGACGCTTGATTGGCAACAAGGCAATATCCAAGGTTGGCTAAAAAGGGAATTACCAATAGGTCAATGCAAGTAATTGCTAAAGTCTTGAATTTGTGTAACAAAATGAATCACCAACACACACGTGAGCCCAATGAAATTTGATCTTGTTATGTTGATTAAAGTAAGAGGAATACTGAAGTGAGATCTTGGTTGTTGAAAATTTTAAGACTATGGAGGTTTTGAAGTATGGATCTCCTTCCTAGAATTGATCTTTTGTTCTTTTGATTGGTTTTGTTGGTTGCTAGTTGTGTGGTCTCACAACACGCCCCATTTTTTCCTCAGAAAAATGTGGACCCCCTTTCCTTTTCTTGTGTTTCTTGGCCTTCTTGCTTGCATTGGTTGTGTCTTTTGGAGGGAATGGTAAAAGGAAGGCCTTGTTTTGAAATTCCTGACTCTCGGTCATAATAATGGTCTCTCTAACTTGGAATTTCATAAATCCTAAGTCTCTTAAAGTTTTATCTCTTATCTAGATTATTGGGTGTTTGAGTGTCAAGTGTTGGTAGTATATGTGTATTGTAATTCATGCAATGTTAAGGTTTTACCTGGTAGGTCTTTTCACCAAGTGAGTTTTTACCCACCCGCTTTTATTTGAGGAGGTTTTCCCCAATCGGCTAAACCCATATGTTGAGTTCTCTTTTTCTTCGACATCGAAGATCAAAATTTTATTAAACTAAGTTTGTGTAAGTTGTAGTGTTCTCGTTTTTCCCATGCCCGGGTCCTCTTTGCACCCAATCCCATTTCGCTTGGTAAGTGAAAACCCAACCCAACTTTTTCTTAGAGTCAGATGTCGGGTGCTTCATCCTCAAGTGCAAATTAGTTTCTCGGTGTGTGAGCTAGGTGCTTATTCATTCTTGTCCAACATGAAAAAACATGAAATTCTAGCATGCCACGTCAACTTTATTCACTACATTCTTTTTGAAGGTGGACCATGGTGTGAAAATCAGAGGCTTCATGATGTGAACCCTAACTTGCCAAGATTGTACTTTTCTTTGGGATAATTAATACACAATTGTTAAGGAATTTAAAGAAGGTGGTGAAATGAACATACTTGGAACCACCTCAAGCATGCAATTTCTTATGTAACACATCATCACATGCAAGGTAACATATTCATAACGTCATCAATGAATTGAAATGACAGTCGAGGCACGAGAGAAAAAGTAAGTGTTGAGATACCAGAAGCAACACAATTACCAAAGTTTAGTTTTATGTTTCTTCAACCCTGTTATCAATGAAACCAAGTATTTCTCTTGAGCTTCATAAACTCTTTTATGGATTCTTAATTTTGATAAAATAATATTTCCTCTGGGTAATTCCAGAAGAAAATATGGTTTAATTTGAAAGGATTTAACCTAGTTTTAGCAAGTAAATGGTTGTGGATAGTGAATTTTGATGAAATTATTTGGAATGCATGGTTAGAATAAATCCTAATTTGTATGCAGAGCATATACATGCTAATCATATAGGGGGTAAAAGGAAAAATGAGTACTTCGCGGAAGAAACAACCAAAAGAGGAGTTTGAATTCCTTGTCTCTCAAGCAATGCCCACCTACAAAATGATAATAGATACCCATTTGGGAGGATTTAATGAGCATAATTTTGTGAATAGAACTCAACAATTAGATGCCTTCTAGTGTACAAAAAATATGGTTTCCAGTGGAATGCACTTAGTGGAAAGGTTCCCGTTAACAATGGAAGCTCCTGAATTGGTCCTAGAATGTATGAAGTGGTACAATGGAGACAAGAGAGTGGTCATAAAGGAAGGAAGAGTTTATGTAGACCTTTTGACAGATGGTATTGTATATACATTTGGGCTCCCCGTGTTCGCTAGAATGAATGTATTGAACATAGAGGAGGTGACAAAAGCTTATATGAGCGTGGAAGAATAGAATAGGAAATACATGATGTCAACATGGTTTTAGGAGAAAATGACGAGGATGTAGAAGCACATTGTAAGGTCATTATTCATCCAGAAAGTCCAAGACATGATAACCCTACTGAGTAGAATGACTGGTTGCAAAGATGCCAACAAGTTTGAACCGTGGATGTTTGAAATCATCAAGAAAATGAGGGAAGACCTTGTCTGAATTCATTAGACAAGGTTTATTAGTGATAGAAAGCATGAGAAAATACAAACCTTCCCTAATTATAAATGGTTCACCATGTCCTCATATGCTTTCTATTCATATGCCCTAAGAGCTGATATCTAGGGATTGAACAAAGTGGGAACTTTGGGAAGAGAACCAAGAAACAAATAAATTTACCAAAATTTTCCACAAATTACTGTTGTAGGATATAAGGAATACTATTGTAGGGTGAATGATGTATTCTCCATGAAACTGGTTAGATTAATGGAAGGAGATAAATCCAAGAGATTATCCCTCAAAGCACAGGATGTCATATGAACTATGGGAGGCTGGTTTATTCAGTTCCCTACATTCACTTATATCAAAATTGAAGGATTCATTGGTTACCCCTTTAGGTTGCCCAGGTATCCCATAGATACAATATTGTTGCTTGAGTTTGCAAGGAAAGTAATATCGTATCATGGTGCCTTCCTATAACTACATAAGAAGGGGGCAGTGAAATTCCTTAGTATTATTGGGAATTGTATGCATTTCTGTCAAAAGTGCCAAGCTATGTGAAGATGATCTAAAAGAATATGGATTGAATTTATTCATGTTTAGGATGGATAACTATGATCCACTGGACCAGTTGGCTAAACACGTAAGAAGAAAGTATGCTCATGAACACCACTTGGAGGAATTATGGTATGGTTGCAAAGACGACCATGATGTAAGGAAGTGGTCCTACCAAAGGTTTTTGCTAGCTTAAATGAAAGCCTATATAACACATGATGTTCCTGAACAGATGGATATTGATAACAGGGAGGTCAATAACCCCATCTGTGAATTGGATAAAGTATATGATGAACCTATCCCAGACCCATATTAGGGACAACAAGAGATGGTAACCCTTGAAGAGGTTTCTAGGTAGGTGCTGGAATACACTCAATGATGGATAAATGTGTACCTCCAGGTAATAAAAGAGGCTAGGATAACACCCACATACCCGAAGGGAAGAAAGAGGAAACAAAAGATGGTGAGTGAATTAGGGTATGATGAGGTGTGGAAAAGAAAATAAGAGTTATTGAAGTAAGAGCAATTGAACAGGGTAGAGATGAAAACCCTGATGTGTTAAGCCAAGGAATTTCAATGGCTCCACAACCAAATGATCCAAACAAATAAACCTTGGTTGTTCCTATTAACATGTTAAAGATTCTGATGATGGCATTGTCTTCTACAACATTGCCAAGAGCACAACTCTTGACCCTAGAAGAAGCAATTATGAAAGCATAGGTGTATGCTAGGACAAGGTCAACATCACAGCATGTGGCTACCATGTTTACTTCTCCACCTTCTATTAGCACATCAAAAAGGAGGCAAACTTTAGGGGGAGCATCCTTGATTACAAAGGAGGAGTTGGAAGTAAATTTAGAATAGGTTGTAGAGAAAATAGAGAAATGATCTAATATACTATAGTAGTTTAAGGAGAGGCCATTTGGAGGGAGCTCAATGATGCAACCCATGATAGAAGAATTACAAGATACTGAAGAATGTCCAGAGGATAAAGAAGACACAAAATTTGTAGTGGGAAAACTCACCCAAGAGGTGAGAAATATTGATCAGGAAATTAATGTAGGTAGAGTAGCATCTCCATAGAGAGAAATAGGGGGCACTACAGTGCAAAGCCCCATTTCTATAATAGATGAGGAAGAAGAGAATGTTGAGCATGCAGGAAAAGATCAACCTTTGTTAGGGGAGACTAAAACTATTGATCAACAATTGGGCCAAGAACAAGAGATAAATCCAAATGAAGAATCTTCTCAAACCTTGGATAAAGAGTAGGGGAATAAAGAAAATGATGCCTTGGGGAAACAGGGAAAGATTGATTTGGAGGAGGAGGTTGAGAAAGATAAAATAGAACTAGAGAGCATAAACCCTGAAGAGAGAGAGAAAGGAGAGCCACAATGTAGTGATTTGGGTCATGGAAATCCAAAGTTCTTGCCACCAGGAGCAGAGAATGTAAAGAATTTAGGGACTGTTAAGATGGTTAATGATGAATATTTAGAGGAGAATGTTCCTGAGCATCTTGGTGATCAAGAAAAAGGCCACAAAGAAGTGAGGCAAGATGAAGAAGCACCTGACTAGTTAGTCAAGCAATTGGCTTTGCCAATAGAAGTGGAGTTGGTGCCTCTTGATTTCAGGAGTTTAGTACAGGAGTTAGAAACCCCTAAGCCTAAGGGTAAAGCAAGAGTTAGGCATGTTGTCAAAGGAAACTCATATGGAGGGAAGACTCTCCAAATAGCCACTCTTATTGGAGAAAAGGACAAGCATGGAGTGACGACTAGGGATTATCAGGCTACCACAATCAACCTAGGACATTCCTCATGGGAGCAAGAATTAGAGGAAATGAGGATGAATTTAGAAGCTATAGTTGCTCGTATGAGGAAGGATAAACATAAGAAAATAGAATTGAAAGAAATAATTTACCTGTTTAGATAATTTTATTCAGGCTATAGCTCAGCCTAGTCAGTCCCTAACTGATTTTCCACCAAATCCAGTGTTGATGTCAAAAGAGCAGGTGGATGCCATTGAAGGGATAAAACATAAGATAAATGTGATTGAAGACTAGATAAAGAATTTGGTGGCATAAGGTGAAAAATCAATAAGAGGCAATTGGAAAATGCAAAGAGTCATACCGCTAGTTTGCTAAGTCTAGAAGGTTCACAGATGAATGTAAAGACCGTAGGGAGCAGAATGATATAGAGATGCAACGGTTAAAATCAATTCTTAGAGAAGAGGTCCAAGAGTTGGTAATAGAAAAGGTGGTTATGGAACAAGAAGTTTTGATGTTGGAGAAATGGAGATTGCAACTGAGTTGGGAAGGTGACATTTTGTCGCAATGTGTTAGTGGATTAGAGAAAGTTACCGAAAGGAGTGAGAAACTCATGGATAAAGATTTGAACCTCATTGAGATGTTGGAACAACAAATATGTTATCTTGATAAGCTAGGGAAGGATGATGCAAAAATAAAAGCATTTAGAGGTTGGATAGAGAATATTAACGAAGATCCTGTTCATTCTTTAAGTCGAGAAGTTATTGATGAGGTGATCAAATGCATGAATCACATGAATAGATATGAGATAGAAATTATGCATTAGAATGAAGTTATAAAGAAAATAATGGAAGAATATGCAAAGTGAAAATACAGTCGGAAAATGGCACAAAGTGTTGCTAGAGAACACATAAATCAGGGATTAATTGATTTATGGGAATATTAGCAGAAGAAAGGAATGGACGAGTTCATAGATGGGACATCCAGTGAATTTTGTAGGTTTTTCCCCAGACCTGATGCAAGCTAGCTAGTCTAAGAGGTTTTGATGAATAATGTTACATTTTGCACAAAAATTCCCATGTCTCAAGACTCGAATGTGAAAAGTCTAAGTGTTGAAGAAAGTAAAAGTTTTTGTTGACTTATTCCAAAAGTTTCTCTTGCCAATTGTCATATGCCATGTGTTGTGCTACGATTCATTCCCCGGATTCTCTTTCATGTGTTTTGATTAAGCTCCTCGAGTGCCTTGTTCTTATAAAAGGTTGGGAGTTGTTTCTTTTTAAAAAGTTTAGAATTTGTGGATTCCAGACATCTAAATTTTTTGCAAGTTTTATTTCTTTTTCCTGTTTTCTATTCCATTCTAGATTAAAAAAATATATGTTCTAATTGAAGCTAATTAATATCAAGGTCAATTTAAAGCTATTTCCTGATACAAAATCATACGTAGCTGATTGTTTGTTCCTATCAGAAAAGCCTGTGTGCTGCACTAGATTTGGGTGCATACTGACACTATCTGGTGGCAAATAATCCATGTTTCTTTAAATCCTTTCATTATTATATGCCTAGCTGTGAAGCAATTTGGTGAAGTATATAGTGCTTTTCTTTGGTTTAGTTTGTTTCTTGGGGCATGAATCGATAATACCTGGGATAATCTTTAATTTTAGGATTTTAATGCTTTGTTTTAGAATAGATGTTAATATATTTAGAAAATGTTTCAAAAATGACAAATGCATGAAATATTATTGTAAATATTTCATTTCCATGGAATTATAAAGTGATTAATGCTAAATATGCTTGAATATGTGCAAGTAATCTGAATTCATGAAATATTATTGCAAATATTTTGTTTCATGGAGTTGTGAAGTGACATATGATTGATCAAATTGAGCTTATGTTATGATCCTTTAGATACCAGTTAACTTGAAAAACCATAGACCCTTCATGATTAACAACAATTTACATAATTTATCCCACCTTCTTTGGTGATAATTTATCTGGCTATTGGTGTGTGTGTGTGCAACACTCGTGTCAACATGTTCTACATCAATTTCTAGGAGAATCTAATTTGTCATCTTCAATAGTGTGGCCTAGAACGCGTGATTTGATTGTGATAGTTTTTAACATTGACATGGGGACACTTGAGACAAGTTTAGAGACTTCATACATCTTGCACTTTCTTCCTACATATTCCTTTCAAGAGTGGGGAGATAGCTTGCACACACATTTGGTTTTGTTTCCTTCTAAGGGGAGGAATGTTATTCAACAATCGTGGACCATCTTCTGTATCCAGTTTTGAGCATCTACCATTGGATCTCTTCAAGGGGCTATTTATTCTTTCTCTTCTTCTCTTTTTATTCTGGGGGGTGTTCTCTCTATTTGTGAGGGGGGTTCTTCTTTTTTGGGGGAATTTTCTATGTACATGGGTTAATTTATTTTCCCTTAGTTATATTTTACATCCTCTCAAGTTATGCTTAAGGGGGTGTTGGTGTAGGTTTTTATTTTCCTAGTGGGTTAATTTATTTTTCCTTAGTTATAGGTTTTTCCTACACATTTATTAAGCTTGATCAGGATAATAAATTGATTTTATCAATTAATAACTAGGAGATAAGGTGATGATTTGTCTCCACCCTATAAAGGTGGATTATTTACTTTTTCATCACTTTATTTAATGTTGGTGGTTATTGGTGATCAATTCTTATTAGTTGATTTTCCACCTCCATCCTCTCCTTAGTTTTATATAAACTCAATACCTACCTTGTATTTTTCATCTTGGAAGATCTTAATGCAATTTTGTCTTCCTAACATTGCATAATCTCTTAGAGTTTTGGTTTACATTATTTATGTTTTTCTCGTTTATGTAACTTTGATTTTCTCTTAAAAAGTTCCTTGGATTATTCAATATATTTTAGATGTCTAATTGTGATGAACTAGATTAATTAAATAATATAATTATTTAATTAATTAATGATTAAAAATGTTAGAATGGAATGGGTTTGTGTAAGTTGACATTGATATGTTGTTAAGATGATTCTAGGTGTTTAGTGAGGTGGAAAAATATTTCAAGTATAAGAATATGCATGACCCTTCATAGGATGAAGATGGCACAAACCACTCCTAAGGGATATGCAAACCTTCAGTAGAGAGATTTATAGAAAGAAAGAGTGATGAATGGGGAAATGAGAACCACTTGGTGGAATTAGATTATTGTAATATTGAAAGAAAAAAAATCTTCCTAGAGATTATGAGTTGGAGCTATTGTAAAGGATTCAAAATTTAAGGCAAGGAAATGAACATGAAAGGATATACAAAATAATTATGCAAGATGGTGATTAGATTAGGATGCCATGAAATGGATAGAGAGAAGGTTTATGTGAGTGGATTGAGGTTTAATATTCAAGATGAAATGAACATTTTGCACGAATTCATTTTAGAAGGCATATGGGTTTGCTTTAAAAGTAGAAGAGAAGCTTTCTAGGGGGAAATATAATAATTCAAGAGGAAAAGGAAGGCCTTCTATTGGAAGGGAGCGAGTAAATAACAAGAAGGGAAATTATGAAAAAAGTAAATATTTCTCAAAATAGTTATTCTAGTCAAAGCACAAGAGGAAGAGAGTAAATCCAATAAGAGGATGAGGAAACAATGGTAGAGAAAGACGTAGAGGGTCCAACATAGTTTGTTATAGGTATGGGGAAGTTGGTCATAGGGTGTTTGAGTGTCCACGAGTATAGAAAGACACAAATATAAGATATGTGGCTAGAAACTAGATTAGTATAGTAGAAGAAGAAAGTGTTTAATATTTAAATACACAAAAGAACGAGAGTGTATAAAATCACTTATGATAAAAATATTTTTTAGAACTAGCCAAGGAAGAAAGTGAACAGGGATAATGAAAGAGTCCTTTTCAAACCATATGAAAATTTAGAGGTAAGTGGTAAATTTAGTTTTGATAGTGGTAGATAGATAGCTTGGTATCTAATTAAATAACATAGAAGTTAGGATTAAAGAAAAGTGTATATCTAAGTTGTACAAAGTATCATAGTTGCAAATAGGTCATCAAATCATAGGAATTGAGTAGAGTGAATTTAAAAATTGGTTCTAATAAGGATGAAATTTTATGTGATGTTATGCCCATGGATACTTGTCATGTGTCTTGTTAGGAAGGAATTAATTATAGTTTGAAAATGATGAAAGGAAGCTTATCCTAAGTCCATTGATAGAAAAAGGAGAAAAAGTAGGTAATAGTCTCATAGTATGTTTGAACATAGGAAATTCATTTTTAAAATTAGTAAAGGAGGTTGGGACAATAGATAGAGTGGATAAAATTACCTAAAAGGTGAAGAGTTTGTTAAAAAAATATGTTAAAATTTCTTCCTACGAGTTATCAAATGGGTACAACCAAAAATGGTGGGTGATTTGAGTACATCTAGTTTGGGAGGAAGAAGTGCTAGGTATATATAAGAATTACCCAAATAAGTGATAATATTTAAAGAAAAACACCATAAATCACAAGAAACATGCTAATTTGAAGAGGAGAGATTAGAAGTGTAATGTTGGGGAGTTGGTCTATGCTCATGTGCAAAAAGAGAGGTTCCTAAAGGGAACTTATGACAAATTAAAATGGAAAATAATAGGATCATGTAGGGTCTTAAGAAATTTTGTAGTAGATGAATATGAAATAGAGCTCTCAAAAGGAGTTGATATATCACTAATATTTAATATTGTAGTTTCGTATCATTATTATGAGGGCCAAACAAGTGCAGGAGTAAGTACAAATTTAGGTTTTTTCTAGTGGAAGGTTGGATGTAACAATAACCTAAAGAGGTGAAGAATGAGTTAAAATTAGTCAGTAAAAAGGTAGAAGAAGAAGTCGTTGAATATTTGGTGAAGAGAAGAAATAAGGTAGATGGAGAAATAATTTGATAAGGAATCAATAAGGAATATTGGTCCCAAGTTTCACAAAATGTTCATGAGCCACAATCTCATATTACATTTCACTTACTTAGTGTCTAATGTAGGAGAATCTATGTTCATGAGCTTTTTTGCATCAGCCAAAAAAAGGTAAGATGAGAAGACTTTTGGTTTTGGTGTGTTTTAAGGTGAAACAACATATTTAAACAATTTAGAGAGTCAAAATAATGTTCCAACAAACTTTTTTAGTAGTGGAAACATATAGTGCATCTTTTGTAGCAACAAGAATTCATTTCTATATCAACATGTTATCTTCTATAGTAGTATGAGTTTACTTCAAAAGCATTGCCATCTTCAATAACAAGCTTGTACATGACTTCTATGATAGTTTTTCCACCTTTTTAGCAACTATTATGCATTTTGTCAACCAATATTGTGCACTTTGTCAACCACTACTGTGTACTCCATCAACCATTATTGTGCACTTCATCAACAAAAATTATCAAGACCATAACTTCTTCATGTGAACTCAAAATAAGATGTGTTTTTGAAATTGTGTATCTTTTTGAGAGGAACATAAATTCACTTTTCTAGAAACCATGATTTTAGCAACAAGAAGAAAGGATTTGACATCAAAATAAAAATAATAGTTGGTAAAGGTGGTGTATGGTGACATTGAAGGGCATTTCATGTTATTCATTGGTTAGTTTTTTTATTTTTAACTTTTAAAGTTTGGGGAAAATTCAAATCTTGTTTTTAAATGATCCAACATGAAGCCAAGTTGAATTTGAAGGTAAACTGGTATATGTTATTGATTGGAATCTTGTTTCCTATAATCTATGTGGTGCTTTGAACAAAGAAAATATAACAAATTGGGGTTGACCTTGCAATGCAACAGTTAAGTTGCAAGGGCAACAGTTGGGATGTCCAAGGTTTAAATCCCACGGTGGATAGTGGGATTGCCACAGGGAGAAAGTGACATTCAATGCTTGAGGAGAGGGGGTGGAACGATGGTTGAGTTTGGCAGGTGTTGCAGCAGGGTCAACAAAGGAAGTGGCGACAGTGGATATGGTGGCGGTAGTAGTGGATTTGGTGGTGGTAGTTTGGAATGGCGGGGATGAGGTCCCCCGAATGTGGCCTCACTGGTTCATAGCTCCAGTCAAAAGTGTTCTAGGTGTTGCCCCTTAGCTGTGATTTATCGAGAAAAAAAAAGAAGAAAGAAAACATAGCAAATCATTGAAAAAGTATGGGGCATACATAAACTTAGGGAACACCATTTTTAGGTAAAAACGATAAGTAAGAATGTGAAAAATAAGAAATAAAATAGCCAAGAATGGGAAAATGATTGGGGTAGGTATATGGACAATGAAAGGTCATTTTAGAAATGGGGGAAAGCATTGGTATAATAGGGGAAATAAGTATTAACTAGCAAAATAAAGTTAAGTGAAAAGAGCTCATTCAAACAAATACATAGTAGATTTACACAATTTTTAGTTTGTAATAATTAGGGTTTTTATTCTAAACACATTTGGAAGCCATTAAAGAATTTTAATTTTAATGTAAACTTAAATTTAATTGTTGTTCCTTTTGACATGTGTGATTATTGTAGTTAAGTTTCTTACACTAGTAGGTTAGATTATCTATAATTAGTCACCTTGATCTAGATTAAATCATAGGGTCCCACCAACACCTCCTAACATGGTTCAATCACCTTCTCAAGGGAATTGTTATGGATGTAGACACCTAAAATTGTCCTAACCTATGAACTAGCATTTTAACACTAATATTCATCATTTACATCAAGAAAAACCCTAATTTCCTCTATTGATTGAATAATAATACATTATTTAATTAATTCACTTTTTCATTATTTTCAACTAATTAAATAAAGTTCATTTATTTAATAAAATCCTAAAAACCTAATTTTTGCTATTAATTGAATAATACAACATTATTTAATTAATTCACGCTTTCATCAAATTCAAAAAATTAAATGAAATTTATTTAATATACTCCTAAGCTAACTTCATTCTTCATGATTAATTAAATAACGCCAATTATTTAATTATATCACTAATTAAATTTATTCCCCTAAGTTGATTAAATTATTAAATCATAATAATTTAATTAACTCACTTTCCTTCCAAATTT